>WTSP01013985.1:9975-29408 GCA_025331215.1 Actenoides lindsayi
GGGAAAGACAAAGGGGGGGGAAAAGGAAAAAAAAAGGAAAAAAAAAAAAGAAAGTTAAAAAAGAGGTCTCATTCTGCAACAAGGGTCTTAGAAAAGAGTCACTGTTTGAAATAATTCCACAAGTTAGAGGCTTGGATGTCAGTCTTGTAACACATATGAGTGTTGCATGTCTACTAAAATCGATATTAAATCTGTTTCTATCCTATTGTGGTTTTTAATCACATTTTTACAATGACAGTCAAAATACCACCGCCATCAATTTATCATCTTAATAATCAGCAATGCTTGTTTGTCTGCTGAAAGATCTTTAGTTTTGCCTACACAAGTGCTAAAAGTAGAAATCATGATGCAGCATGCTATAAACTCCTGATCATATCCATCTACCCACTTAGAACACATATCTGCTAAAACTGCTCCAGACTTGGACAAAATGAAATCACTAAGTCTCCTAACATTGATTTATATAAGAAAATCTTCAAAACCCTAGATCTTTCACTTCATATTCTGAAGTCCACAGCAATCCGAGATCAAACTTGCAAGGTACTGAAAAACAGCAGCTCTGCTTAAAGTCAGTGTAACAGTAATTACTCATCAACTTGGAAAGTAAGCCCTAAAGTTTGTTTCCAACTGCATATAAAGAACATGATCTTCAGCTCAGAGGAAGTGTGTATTTTCTTCATTTAATATAGTAAAGATTCAGCAGTTTCAGCAGTTTTTATTTGGTGGTATTTGAAATATGATCTTTGATTTCATCCTAGAATTCTTCACATACCTTCTAAAGCCCCAGAGGTTCTAGGTGAGCACATCACACTCTTTTCTTCCTAATCAAAGTCCATCTTCTTCAAAAGCATTTCCATGTTTCTCTGGCATTAACACTGAGTGCTTCAAGTTTCCCCACAAACTGCTATCCACAGAAATTTCTTTTTCGTCAGTTATAGATCCTCATTAATCTCCCTTCAAATATTTTTAGATGTTTGCAATGTTCAAAAACATACAAGAACTTTCAGGTGTTCCCTTGTTGCCGATTCTGTTCGTCTTAAACTAATCACTTCTGTGTGCACATCTGTCCAAACGCCAGATATTCACATGTTGACAAGCCACCTTTCATATCATAACATTAATTTTAAATTTAAAAAGTTTTAAAACATAATATAAACTTCAGAAGTATGGCAGAAACATCCCCTAAAATAACTATTTATCTCTACTGAGTGTAGAGTGAGATTAGGTACATGAAGCTGCTCACCATGCCCGTACTGTAGACATCTAAGGATAAGCAAGAAGAATTCTGCTTCAGTGCCACCTTCTTGGTCCAATAACCAGGATCAGAAAGCACTGCAGAGATATTTTCATGTAACAGAAGATGTTAGGTTATCTGACTAAAGGCTAAGCAAATTAAACACAAATCCATGGCAAGGATCAGAACAATTAGTGAAAACTGAGCAAACTGATTCACTAGTCCTAAAATAATTGAAAAATGATTCAGATGATTGTTTCTGGTGCAAAACCCACTAAAGCAAGCGTAGGAAACTCCCTAGAAGGCCGTACAAACCAAGGGATTACCTAAAGGGGTATAATACTTCCTACAGGTTACAGGGGGATGAGAATTTAGGGATAGAACAGAGAAAATCTGGGGACTACGCAAAATTTATTATGGGATTATTTTAAAGCAATATGCAAAACTTACTATGCAATGTTTAAGGGAAGCACCAAGACTATGTAAAAGGAAGGACTAAGGTAAACTGGAGAGAAACAGGCATGAAAAAACCAAGGACAAAGAGGACAAAGGGGGCCAGCCCCCTGCAGACATCTTACCGATTATGGTTTAATGCAGGAGCTTTGCACTTCATCACTGCAGTTCATCTGATATTCTTATTACACCCTATTTCTAACTGGTCTTGTGTGCACATACATGTCAACTCTAGCAAACTTCAATTGGGACTAGCCCATAAGTGGAACAATAGGAGTGAGTATGAGCCACTGGATCAGAACCACATGTCTGAGGGACTTGAGTCTAGGGGACAGCAACTGGGAGAGATGGGCTGGAAGCCAGTCACTGCATGGACTGTCTCACAGCAGCTACCGGAGACCCACACTGCAGATGCGTGCACTCCTTGGGGTGAACTTCAAACCTGGCCAGCTGGAGATAAGGAAGAGAGAGGGTGGAGCTGTTAACACCCCAGTGCAGGCTGGCATAGCTCTCTCCTCCCTGTGTTGATCTGTGGCTGGCCATGTGTTTATTGTTTGCATTGTGTGTAAGTGTGCACACAGGTATTGATTTGTATTGTTAAGGGCTTCTGGACCGAGAATCGCAGCAGCTTGGATCTCTTGGATTAGGAGAGGAAAAATCCCCTCAGTTCCAAAGGCCAAGGGATTTGACTACTGTGAAAAGCGAAGAATACTCACATGGGTAGTGGCAAAAAACAACCCCCATGGAAATTTTTTAATTAATCTAATAATTTTATCTATTTCCAAACACACCTCAGAATCCTGAGTGTCAGTTTAACTTGTTTTAGATATCTAGAATATACAGAGTAAAAAAAATATTTTATTCAAATATCTGTATCACTACATAGCCTGGATATGATAAAACAGGATACAATGTTGATGACTCCATAGATGCTTTATCATAAATAGCTAAAATTCATGAAGGTTATGAATACTGATTTAAATATTTCTCTATCAAAAGTTATTTCTCTTTCAAAACAGTATTTAAATATCTCCTCAAAGTAAGAATATATATAGAAGTTATCTTGTTTTAATCAGCCAGTATGTATACACTGCATTTGGTTTAGAAAAGAGTCCATCTTTTTTCCTTTCCACTTCCCCCCTGAGGCCTGATTACAGCCCTCAGATCACTGACGGGAAGAAAAACAAAATCACCGAATAAAAATAAAATAATAATAAAAGAAAAAGAGCTTCAGCCCCTTTCATGTAATTTCTAGGCCATTTCTGTGTTTGCCTGTGACAGACTTGTATAAGCACTTCTTGCAAGAAGAGGCACTGGGCAACTACTATATTTATTTTAATAAGTTTAAAAGCCCTACTCTGGGTATTGTGGTATTACATATTTTTGGTGGATGGCCACAAAATTGTTGGAGACCAGCTATAGTTTCCAAAAGGGACAAATCAACAGCAGCTATCCCAATAGTGTACAAATCCATAGCCAGGGATCTTCTGAACAGATAGATTGAGAACGCCACCTTCACAGCTCCAAATGACTGTCTTTTAACCAGAAAGCCCAAGCCCACACCTACGCTGCTTTTACAACTAACATGTTTCTAGAAGGCATAGCAAGACCTGATTTTGGAAAACCGACTTTTTCCTGGAATGTTCATAGGGTGCCTCACTTGATGACAATACTAAGATCTCTGTACAAGACCACATGCATTGAATCTGGAAAAGGAAATTTATATCCAAATACACAGCCTCCAAGTAGTCTCCTAACTTTAAAGTAGATTCCTTTTCTCAGCATGCTGTTACAATCTCTCCAGCAACATTTTTAGCCAACCCTGATCAGTGAGTTCCTCAACTTGGAGGCCTGTCTGAAAGCAGTAGTGCACCAAGGTCTTTGAACATGAGATCTAGACCTAGATCATGCAGTAGAGCTCCACACCAATACCACACTGTAACCCAACTAACTTCAGAACTGAAAGCTCTGTAGCTATATTCAGAGTTCTGCACCAAAGCTAATAAATTCCAAGTGGCAGGGCTTGTTCACACCAGAGGTTACCATGACTCAACAAATCAACAACCAACTACATCAACTCAAGCTGAATTGACAAGGCTGAAAATTTTTAATCACATTCCAGAAGATTAGTCTGGTTTCACAAATTGTGAAAGACTGGACTACAGCTGTGTCAGAAGCCATACTTTGGACTGCACATTCTCTCTCAATTTTCTCAGTGTTTCAGGAAGAAAATAAACTGTGCTTGGCACAGAGTACACTGTATTAGCACAACAGGCACGCAGCCAGCAACAGTCTTTTCCCTGATCTGTTCCACTGCTTCTCATCATCCTACTTACAGCTCTTCAGCTCTGCTTCTCTTCCTGTATCACCCCATAAGGTAAGTGATCCAGGGAGTAAAAGATACATTATGGCCTCTTATCCCCAAACAGACATAATTTTGTCATGATGATTGAGGAATCTTGCCCAAACAGTGCTGGAAGAGACAAGTGAAAGAGTTAAGAACAAGAAATGCATATGGATGTTAGTGACAGCAGATACATTAAACAGGATGTTATATGAAGGCAAGTACCCAATTTCCAGACCAAAAAAACCCAAACCAACAACCAACCAACAAAAAACAACCTAAAGTTTATTCTAATTGAGTTAATTTTTTTGGGTGCATAACCTTGGGGCAGAATGAAGTACAGTTACAGAATGCGTAGCAGTGCAAAAGCTTAAAAAAATCCTTTTCTATGGAAGATGTTAAGTAACACCTACAGTTATCACAGATCTCATATTTCTGCAAGAGAAGCCTTCAGCCTAAAAGGCCTAGTTGAATTCCAGCATAGTTTTCTGATGACCTTAATATCTTCAGTAAAAAACTAAGTCTACCCCACTGGAAAAGAAGTAGAGCATTTCCCAGATAAAAAGTAAAAAAAACTTTGGGCTACAGTTGAAATGTGTGACACTTGTGAAATGTGACACTTTTATTTTATATAACCTTAAAATAGAAAGCTTATAATAAATCTCACCTGTGAGATTTCTGTGTTTTATACAATTTATGTCATCTTTCATCCAGATTTTAGAAGTTTTGAATAGGGTAAAGAGAAAAGATTTTTATTCAACTATGCAATTATTAGTATTAGCAACTTCAACAGTCTGAAATTTTGTCAAGTCATATAACAATAGTTAAGACGACAGAGCAAAACTATAAATATCTTTACAGATGTCTGAGGATCCTGTTGAATTCCTTTTAAATAAAATAAAAATGATACATTTTACTGTAATAAGTATAATGCAGTATATTTGTCAGCTGGAATAATCAAGATCTAGTCCATTGCCTCAAAGTCACTTGTTTACTTTATTAGACTTACTCAAAAAACAAATCCAAACCAAACCCAACAGCAACCAGCATAAGGACAACTGATTTTGTAACTCCATATGGAACACAGGTTTTTTGCCTCTAACAAATCTGAATCTACTTCATCCTTCTTTTGTAGTAAGAGTACTAAGGAATAGGATTGGAACTACAGATACCTCCAGCAACTGCCAATTTACCTGCTTATATCACAAGGGTCAAATGCCAGTGCAATACACAGCATTGGACCAATAATGACAGGCAAATGGCAGTAAGAGGTTACAGGGCTAATTCTTAACAACTACCCAAAGCAGACATGACTTGAAAAATCAGAGTATGCATATATTGGGAAGCCAGTGTTTTACGAATGTCCATCAAATTTTGTACAGTGGATTAATTCAAATGTAACATTTCCTACATGTGAAAACTATTATTTCACTACTGCCACGATATGTTTCTTCCTCTCTGACACAAAAGGCATAGATCCTGGTTTGCTGTGCTTACGACGATTCAGCTCCCTAGAAACAAAAAACAGAAAAATGAAGTACAGAGGTTGGAACAAAGATTTAACAACTACTACCTTCCTCCTTAAGCTACTAATGGAGACATCCTTCAATAAACAAAATAAAATAGAATTAATAATTGCTGTGCTTTTATTAATAAAAATGACATACTTCCTCCTTTGAGAGTAAGGACCATCCCTTTGAAAAATAACTTTAAAATTGGCTAATTTACAAAAGTTTTAAATCAAGTCTTTTCTTGGGAGCTCAGCTTACTTGGTTTTCATTTCAACAGGATTTGCTGCTCAAGTTTGTAGAGTCTTTCAGATGAGAAAAATGACTAAAACCCACCGCTTTTTTGGATTTACTGTTAATTTGGTGGCTACAGCAAAGGAGGACACCTTTTGCTCCGAGAAATTCCAATATGAGAATGCTCCAGGTGACAGAAAATACTCATCCTGGAGTCTGGCATTCAAAATAAAAAAAAATAAAAATAAAATTCCCACACAACTAAGGGACTAACAAACCAAAAAAACAAAAACAAAAAACCTCCACATACCCAGAACAGCCCATTCTATTTCCATTGTAATGCTGCATGACATCATGCTTAAGAGAGCACTGTGGCTCCTCCCAGCATGGCATTTGCTCCCATTTCTTAAGTGTACTTTTAGGAAACATCCAGTCCTTATTGATACTGGTACTTGTCTGCATTTTCCTTATAATCAAACATTAATCAATCCAGTAGTTCATGACCGCTTATTCAGATATTAAAAGTAGCTCATACTTGTTCCTCACACACAGTGAGGCTCTTTCACTCCCATACGTTGCTGCTACAGCACTGTAGCACCCATACATTGCTACTACAGCAATACAGCAATGCATTTTTTGGTAAGATCAAGAGAAAAGAAAGCCAGAAGAGGAAGACATACTTTCGGCGACGAGCCTCTCTCATGATACGTTGCTCCTTGATTTGGCAAAATATACTCTTAGGCAAGTGACGGTGTCGAGCTATGCGTCTGATCTGTGGGTGATACTGGAACTTCTCTTTCAGCTTCTGATTGTAATTCATAGCTGCCTTCTCTCGTGGTGCAAGCTATGGGGAAAACACCACAGACAAACATGTTATAAAGGAACAGGGAATTAACTGTCATGATTTTCTCTACAAAACAAAATCTTAACTGTTATCTCAAATGGCTGTAACCACAGGAACTTCAGAATTAGGGGTAAGTGCCTGAAACCTACAATTTCAAGAATACCCCAATGCTCAAACACAAAACATTATCACGGTTTCAAAGTTCAGTGAAGTAACTAACTTTAAAATCTGATTTTTCAGGAAGTAATGTGCTGCTGAGAAAGAAGAGATAATAGAAATAGCTGACAGTAAAACCTTTTTGACCAGTCTGCTTGCTTTCCTAACCTCTGACAATCAACTTGTGCTATGAAACAAAGATTTGCAGGCATCTTAATCACTAGCCAGTGCAAGTACAGATGCTATAAATTAAATGTCTTCACGAACAGCTTTACAGACAGATCCTTAGGTGGGCTAAATCTTACACAGTGCCTTGATCCATTAAGAAGCAGAGCACGCCTATAAGGTTTCGAGTATTGGCTTGACTATGTGGCACATGGGCATTCCAACTTTCATCACGCAGGTAAAAATACCTTAGCATCACAAGCGTGAAATACAGGTGAGCTCATATTATCATAAAAAACTTTTATCTATGTTTAAAATTATGTCTGAGCCACAATTAAGAACACTGAAAGTAAGAAATGCCTTTTCCTGACAGCTAACCTACAGCAGAGGCTTTGAAATTTTTTTTATTTTTCCCCAACGAGGTATGTTTCCTTTGGTCCTAATGCTTATTTACCCAAAGGAAAAAACCTGTATGTGCTGTGCTTTTGTTTAAAGCATGCCCTCCTTCATGAGGCATATCAGTCTCTATGTATTTTGGATTTGCTCAGATCCGTCTAGTGAGCTTTCATAGAAACAGAAAATCTGTAATACTATTAACAGAGGATAATCCTATCCTCTTCTTACTACCCTCCCACCCAGAATACACTCTATAATGCCAGTATTTCAGACATCTTAAAATCCTTCATTTTTCAAACGCATAGGGGTACAAGTCTTTTGCCCTCCTGCATTTATTTCATCCCCTACTACCTGCACCTAAAATATTAAAAGCAAACCAATAGTTCAACTTTTATTCATTCAGCTTTGCAAGTGACTCAGTTGCACAAATTTCTTACTTTCTCAGGAAAAAAACAGAACCTGAGTTTCAGACACTAACAAAACAAACAAACCAGTAACAAACCAAATAACTTCATTACATGCACAAAAATTTGGAAATTCCACCTACATTTTCATGAAATAGCACACACACACTCCCTTTAGAAATCAGCAACTGGCTACTTCTCCACTCTGGAGATCACTTTCAGAAGTGACTACTACTTTAGAGAATTCCATGAATTCTGAAAAAAAGTAAGTCTCATACTCCGATAATTTTGGTCCGAAATACCATTAATGGTCTAACAGCAAGTACTAATAAAACATATAGCAAAGTAGTTTCTCCTTTGGGACAATAAACAAACCAGGTTCTAGATACAGTTGCTCATCAGTCAGAAAATACTTATTCAGGCATCAGAGATACTTAGTGCTCTTGAACTCTGTTCCTCCACACTGGTGTCTCTTATTCATAGAAAAGAAATCCTTCTGCTTTGCTTAGATTTATCAAGACCTCTCAAAGTGCAAGTGCGTAAATTTTACAATCTTAACCCTCTAAAATTACACACACACCCCCCCCGTGCTTTAGTGAAATTCCTTCTAGCAAGCCAGCCTGAATAGCTGGTTCACTCTGAATAAATTCCAGGTGTTCCCACTCTGCAGAAAACTGCCAACATAATCCAAAGTAAAGACCTTTTATTTTAATTAAATGCAAGAATTTTCCTTTAATTTAAGAAGAGGAAATTGTTGCCAATTTAGCATAACCTTGATGATTCTACAGACAAGAGGTGAATCTGTAAATTAAAGGTGTATCCATGATATCTTATTTTTAAAATTAATATAGATTAACAGGTGATTATGTTTGAGTCCTATTCCATTTTCACGTGCAATATATATGGAAAGGCACATAACTGGTGACTTTCTGTCCAACTACTGAATGCCAATGCCCCTGCATTAGGCTGTGCTAAGTGCACCCTCATCTACATGATAGTAAAATGAAATTTTGCAGTAATGATAAGTTTATATTTATGACAGATAGCTAAGAAAGCAAACTGTGATAGTACACCGAACTCCAACCTCTCTCTTGCAAGTCACTTTACAAACGTGAACCTAAACAGCTGAAGAGAACAATATTACCTTCCATTTCATTTTAAGCTGGAGAAGATGCTGTAAACAGAGTCCAGTGGAGAGCTATGTAGATGATGAAGGGACAGGAACATCTCTCTTATAAGGAAGAGCTGGGAGACTTGGTGCTGTTTAGCCTGAACAGAAGACTGAGAGGGGATCTTATTAATGTTTACAAATATCTGAAGGGTGGGTGCCAAGTAGAAGGAGCCAGTCTCTTCTCAGTGGTGCCCTGCGATAGGATGAGGGGCAATGGTCACAAACTGGAACACAAAGTTCCACCTCAACATGAGGAAAAATTTCTTTCCTGTGATGGTGATAGAGCCTGGAACAGGCTGCCCAGAGAGGTTGTGGAGTCTCCTTCTCTAAAGACTCTCAAAATCTGCCTGGATCTGTTCCAGTGTGGCCTGCCCTGGGTGACCCTGCTCTGGCAGGGGAGTTGGACTCGATCTCCAGATGACCCTTCTAACCCCTACCATTCTATGATTCTAAACACAACACAATTTAGCAGGATTTGAGATTTTGTTTATAGGGACTAGAACACTCTACAGCATAATGAATTAAGATTTATATGACATCACAAGTGGAAGACATGCTCAAAGATGACATATGACCCTTTTTTCAAACATTCCAGAAGGGAACATGAAACTTCTTTCCTATATGGAGGAAACAGAAATTATGTGGCAGAAAGACTGCTGACGTGTGCCATCACCACAGCAGTACTTCACAGCAAATACCTAAAGTGAAACGCAGGGAAAAGAAGAACTCTAAAATGCAACCAAGTTGTGAGCAATAGGAAAATGTGCCCTCGAGCAAACTGCCTATGACTCTCTCCTGCCTTCAGATAGAGGCTGGTTATTTTTCCCATCTAAGCAGAAGGAAGGTAAGCATTTTTCCAGAGCCCTGATTGAAGAGCTAAAACCACGTTCAAAAAAAAAATTAAAAAATTTCTCCTTTTAAAGAAGGCTGCATTTGTATGCTGCACTATTTAGAAATCCACACTATCAGACTCTTGTAATTCAGCATGACATTATGAAATGGCTGTTTATCTATCCTGTCCAGGTTGTCCTTCTAGGTTAGGGCAGACAGAGCACAAGTGCAACATTTTTCTATAATCCAAATATATCCTGGTGGTTTTCTACTCTGTATCTTAATTTTTTTTTCCATTGTTCTGCTGAAAAAAACCTCTCTAAATTTATTGGCAGAAAGTTTATTACTCATTGTTTCCTTGGCCAAAAACTTATGGGTTCTTTATGTCTGATCAGATGAAAAAAAAATAGGAATGTAATGTAGGTGTGAAGAGCACAAAATCATAGCTGAAGGGATGAAGTTACATATGTATTGAATCACAAAGCAAAAAAATCATTAAGAAAAGAAAGCTCTGTCACACAGTATCTGGTACTGCTTCTTATCAGCCTTATCTCACAAAATGGAACTGTATACTAGGAGCAGACTGAAAGCATATACAATTACTTGGATAGTTTTGATGTGCTTCTGCTAATGCACTTTGCTAGATCAAAATCAAGAGCTGTAACTGCACTTTCTCCTATCTTTTTTAGTCCTTACTCAAACCCTATTTCTGCATCTATAAGAAAGCAGTAAATCTATGCTCCACTATCATCGCATTCACTGCCCACACTAGTTCTATGCTTACTAAAATACATATCATTCCCAGGCACAAAGTTAATTTCTTCAATTGTCCAGTACTCTGTTTTAATTCCTAACTACTTCAGAAATGCAACAGAGCTAAAATTTGCAGCTGTTACTCACAGAAGTAATGTTACTAAGCATTTATACTCTTAAGAATTGCAGGTGTAGATATTTTTATAATGTGTCAGTAGATTGAAGAACAATACAGCTTTCTGTAGTCTTACTGAGGGTTCACTGCTTTCACTACAATTCAAAAGTCCCCATCTATCCCTTTCTTTGTATAAATCAGACTAATTCTACCCTATTAACTAAAATCTACTCTATTATTACTGCTCTTCCAGCCTTTTCACTCAGACAAGGCTGTTTTCCTGTTTTCCTCAAAATCCACTGTCATTTACCTTTTCAGAAATCCCAGACCTCTCCAAGAATGTAGATACAAAAGCTTCAAACATACTAACATGTCATTTTATGTACAGAATTTCAACAGCCTCAAGTATCTCCTAAGTCTTGTTTAACGGAGTCTTTTGCTTCTGGACATGCAGAGCTATATGTTTACTGCTTTACAGTAACACTTGATAAGTCCTATATAATAATTATTATTTATTAATCAACTTTTATGAAAAGCAAAACCAAAACCACTAAACATTACACATTATTTTAAAGCAACTTCTGCAGTAACTCCAACAGAGATTTGGGGTTTGCTATCCCTGTGTAAACCCACACAGACTTAATTGTCAACGGAGTGGAGACAGCATGCCTCTGGCTCTTCCAGAGACCTTTATTCTTACTTTAATGTTTCACTGATGTTGAATAATGAGTGCATGTCAGAACTGATCACTGCTAGGACAGCCATGGTTCAGAAACTACAACTTTCCAACAGGATAAATGTTCATCAGGCACAATATAAGTACCATGTATTCACTATAACTTCCTTGGAACCCAGAAATGCTAAAACCAAGTAAGACTAAGTACTCCAAAACAAAAAAATGTTCGATTAATTTTATTTTTTTTTTTCATCTTTCAGGATGCTGGTTTCCATCCACTGCAACCCCAAAAATAGCCATCTTAAAAATACAATGTATTACAAGATGTTAGCATTTTATCAGGAATACAGTGCCCTTTGGATGAGTCATTCAATCAAATCTCAAAGAAAAATAGCACACCAAGCAACTAAGCATTCAAGATATTCTGACACTTCCGACAGAATTACTTAATGTTCAGCTTTGAATATTAAAAATGTTCAAAAAATAGCAACAGACTATGGAGGAACTGGACATTTCTAAAATGAGCAAGCATATGTCTATGACAATACGAACACCAATGCTCTAGAAAAGAAGGAGCAGGTACATGGAACAGCAGGAAAAACAGCAGAACTTGATAAAAAGCCATTAACAGTTGCACTGTTAAGAATCACAGGAACTATGAGGTTGGATTGAACAAGGATCGGCACAGTTGCCTGAATCCAAGCAAAATTTCCAAGATATATCCAAGAACATGATAAGCCATAAAGACTCATCTCTTTAATCTTATCAGCAACAATTACTCTCTAAACATCTGAAAAATAAAATTTCACAATGCTTCTAAAAAAAATAAAAAAATAAAAAAATTGTAACAACTCTTAGCACCTTCAGACAGTTACTACTTTAATATCCAAGTATGTAAGTGGTATTTAAATGCTTGATTGAAGCACTACATGGAAAAATCCCAAGAATCAATTCAGAACAGGAAAAGGAGGGGGGGAAGCACATCCTCAGAAAAAAAAGTTATTCCATTACAGAAGTTCAACTTACATAACAGTTTGTCACCACAAATACTGTACCACAAATACTGTGACTTTCACTATGTATAGCTCTAAATCAAAGATGAGAAAAAAATAGTAGGACTTCCAAATGCCTATGGTGGGCCATGAGTAGGCATATAGCTATGCTACTCCGTATCCAGGAATTCACAGTGCACAACAGTCCATCAGTTACCCCATTCTATACTATAGCCCTAAGTATTCCTACCACATCCACTGACCTTCCACTCTCCCAGTTCTGTCCCACTTCCCTCTTACTACACAGACACTGTAACTTGATGGACCTTCAGCTAACCACAAGCAGCCCTATACATAACTATGCAATAGGTCCATTCCCTCAACAATACAATACTCCTTCCTGAATTACAGCTTCCCTTTCCTTCCCCCTCAATCTTTCACAAGATCAAGTAGATATTCCCCCAAGCATTATTTGACAGCTATACTGACGGGCTCAGAAAAAGCAATGTAAGCACCACCAAAATACCATAACAATATAAAAAGACTACTTCCAATGGACAAAGTGTCAAATTAATTCTTCTAAGACATTCAATACTTTAACACAACTGTGCAGATGAATATATGCAAGTGGTAACTATAATAGAACATTATGACTTTGTCTATGCATAAACATTTCAACAAGTGCAACTGAAAAGACAAGTGTCTAATTAGACTGCTACCTGCTCCTACTAGGAACACTTCAACCCAACGGACTTACATTGAATTAAATGGACTTCAGACACCGCACTAGTTTGAACACTTGATATCTAAGTTTTATAGGTTAATGACAATCTCAATCACTTTGTGTAGCAATCATGAGGGACGTAATTTTATTATTACTATAAGCTGCAGTAAATGCAATAAGCTATATTGCACGTCAGTTTTCAAATGAAACACGCTACAATTTTACTTTTTCCCTTTAGAAACCAGTCTTTACAAGTTGAAAAGGTTAAGCAGTTGTAATAACAAAAACCCTCAAACGTCTTATGATAACAAAATGCAAAATCCAACTCTTACCACTCCCAGTTTTTCAGAAGCATTAGCTTTCCATAGACGAATATTCATCTCATCTGAGCCACACAGAATATATTTGTTATCTGAAGTCCATTTTACAGTGATGACATGCTGCATTCGTTTTGTATGATACACCTCCCTAAAGCAAAAGAAACATTTTTAAATGATCTATCATCACTTTTCCCATCAACATTACCTTGCAAATAGCAGAAAGCATCCTGTTCAAGACAAAATTTACTTACTTTTTGATGTTTTTAAAAAAATCTGACTTTTATTTTAAACACTGTGCTGATCTTAAATCTATATAGAGACAGATTCAAATGAAGTGCCCACCTAGGATAAGATGCTTTAAGTAAGTGCTTCCATAGAAATTACAGTAAAAAGATGAAGAATAACTCTTTTTGCAAAACATGCCATGGGTATACAATGTGGTATGCACACTATTCGTGAAATAATTTTCATTTATAAGCTGTTACAGTGATCAAGCATTACAGAATGGGACTGCAGAAGACTAAGTGCCAAAGAATTTGATACGACCATTATGAAGAAGAAAGAGAACAATAAATGAACACTTCCATCTGTCCATTTATGACATGGCAATTGCTTGGTGACTCTTCATTGTGATTTCCCTTCTTTCCACCAAAATGGACTTCCTTATGTCTAAAGGACTCCTAGGAAAAATTTTAAAACCCTAAAAACACAAAGAAAAGTCTCCAGTCCTGCAAATAAGAATTCAACAAGAAACACCAGCTAGTAAAGGATTCAGAACAGCTGTGTGACAAAGCATAAACTACATCTAATTTCTGCCAAATGACTCCAGCTCAACAAGGGCTGGCTCCTGGTGAAAAACATTTGTACATGTTACATTTGAACCAATATTTAAATTATACTCAATTTTCATTAAGCATGTACCAAACAAGCAGAACAGCATTATTCATGACATTACTATCTGATTTCTGCTATAAAAATATAGGACTGAGTAAATTTTTCTGATAATTTTAATTATTTATTAGCACTCTAAAGGTGAAGAATAAGCAAGGCCTACTTATTGTCCACTACTACCCACTCCTCTGGTATGTCACGATTGCAGGTTTCTTCTACCCAGTTAATTTTAGAAGTGAAATCCAAGTAGCAATGCAAAGAAAATATGGAAACACCTATTCAAGAGCCATTGAAAAAATCAGACTGGGCTTTTGTTGGAAGGGTTTTGAGAAAAACAAAAGTAATCGATGTAACACCTTAAGTAAGCTTCAATAAGTTCAAACACTTCTTGCAATTCACACTCAAATGATGCCCTACAAGAACAACCATGTGAAAGACTGCAAACAAGTACCTTCAGAACACATTAATACTCACATCAGCTTTTTACTGATATTGGTGTTTAATAGTATGCACATAGACATTTTTATAACCATTTTTAATGTTTACTTTCATTTTACTATTTGGCTCAATAACAAAGCTTTTCTTCATCAACCTTTGGAGAACAAAGTACTTTTCCCTTCCTTACTCTGAATTTTCAGCCTTTGCCTCTCCTGTTGCTGTCATCACAAGTTATTTAATATCATTCTAAGGGAAAGAAAAAACACAAAACATGGCCCAATAACCTGGATGCATAATTCAAAAAATTCAAACAAACATCCAATCCTGTTTACCAAGAATTTACTGAATTTAATCAATTTCATCATAAATCTTATTTTTTATAGCTCATCAATTTCCTAATTTATATTTTCATTTTAAAATAAAGTAGAATGCAATGGAAGTTCAGAATTTTTCAGATCGGAGGAAGATCACAAGTCAAAACTGGAATACTATCAGGATTCTTGTTTACAGATACTCTTAACTGCCCTCATTTGTGAGAATGGAAAACTGTTCTCCATTCCATGGGATTCATTTCAACTGTGCAATTCTGAAAAAGTCCAATTTCTAAAGAATTTTAGGTGTTCCAGAATGCCCCCAGTCAGCTTATATGAGGTTAAGTTCTTCATTTTAAAGGCTTTTCAGAAGGAGGGAAATAGTGAGGACAAGAGGAAGATTCCTTCCACAGGCCTCAGCAACAATCTGCTATAATGTGGAATAAAGTCTTTTACTACTGCATTATGGGATCAGCAAAATTCCCCTCAATGATGGGCTTTAAGTTTGCACATCATCACTTTTGTGAACATTACTTCTTTACAGAAAGGAAAAAATGCAGAACACAGGAGCTGCTACCATAACGTTTAGTAACACAAGATATAAAAAAACCAAAACAAACCCACAAAAACTGCAATACTTAATTACATTTAAAATATTATTGCAAGACAGGAAGAAAATGAAAACTACCTGTAGTTTAGCTAGGAAGGGAAAAGATTGAGAGAGACTGTTTACAGTATGCTCCTGTACTCCTATAGTGTTAGTTACGTTGAATACCACATACATAACTGCATCAATCACTAACAAAAATATACTCCTCCTTCAATCAGTATTTCAGTATTTCCACCCTGCAAACCACCTAGAGTTCGACCTAGTAGCAACTTTATGGGGGGTCAAGGTTGGAGAAAGGAAGGCAACTAAAAGTAAAAGAGAGTTAAGAATAAAGAAAAATGGAGGAAGAACTGACAACAGAAAGTAATTAAGGTAGGTTTATGAATGATACCAGACAGATTTGATAACGTGCTTCAATTTTCCTGAAACTGAAAAAAAAAAAATAATGGAGACACAGTAGATCCAATCTGGACATCAGCAGAATATTTAATATACTGCCTTATGAAATCTCACCTGAGAAACTAAATCAATGAGAACTGTATTCAAAGCATAATCACATGAATCAACACCTGGTTAATAGAGATAATAAGCATCCTGAAACAGATCACAGAAGCATCCCAAACTGATCCTCAGGAATTCCTACAACAATGCTTTTCACGTAACATCATTCGCAATCGTCCATATAGGACAAAGACAGTTCCTAGAAAACCAACTGCTACAATGTTGTAAGGCACTGCAAACTTAAGTGGTGACACATACAGTACAAGGGGATCTAAAAAACATTGAAGGTACATACAAAGGGAAATAAAATGGAATTAATCTTGGTGAAACACATGAGTACACCCAAGAACAACAATCCACTGTAATTTTAATCCAAAACTGCATAAGTACTGCTATCTGTTAAGTTTTACTCCAATACATATTCCAGAATTATCTGTCAACTACACAACCTGTCAATCTCAAGTATATACAGAATAAGATTTCAATATTCACGGGAAGCAAGTGCCCCAGTCAAGCTGTTAACAAATTAAGAATTCTGAGCACTAGGAGGGAGGTCACTGGAAAGAATGATAGTAAGACAGAAAAGTTTAAAAATCACTCACCTGCTGTGACCTTTATCTACAGGAAAAATACGGACGGACTTATCAAAGCTGGCAGATACAAATTCTTTCCCAGTAGGAGAATAATCCACATCAAGAACAGCAGACACGTGATCCATGTGCACCATCACAGGTGACTCAAGAAAGCGCATATCAAAAGTATATAAGCTTTAAAATAAATACATCAACAGCTTAATATCTTAACAACTCCTAAGTAAATAGTATATTTTTGCTGAATAGCTACTTTAATCATACATAGATCACACTCAAGGATAGATCCATATTGCAGAGGGAACCCTTTAAAACTGCTCTTAAGAAAGAATGATGCCATTGTTTAGGGCCTGAAAAAAGTTTATTAATCAGAGGCTTTAGTTATCGGACCAGACTTCGGTTTCTTGCTGCTGTCAAAGAACAGATAGTCTCCACTCTTCCCTTCATCATCTGTTCATGGGTCACTGACCAACCATATTTCTCCAGCCACAACACTGTCTGCCTTTACTCCATCTTCAAATGCAAGTATATAACCTGAACTTGGGCAAGCATCTCTACATCATTACATCAAGCCTATCAATTATGCAACGTTTCTAGATACTCTTATATTGGAAACTCCTAGTAATTCAGAGTCTACTGTGAAGCTCCCATTTGGTTGGCACCCTTTCCTACTGCCTAATTGCCTTTAGGCCAGACAATGCAAGAGTCCAAGGAAAGCTTGGCCCTTCAATACATGGTGATACTAGTTCAGCAGAGCACACTATCTGTAGAAAAGCATTATATTAAAGAAAAAACGTAGCTGCTAGACCACAGCTGGTTTGCTCTTAAACACCTCAAAGCTCAGGTAAGATCTACCTGTACTCCCCTTGAACCAACAAGCCCGTTGATACGTAGTAAGACATAACTTAAGTAAATCATTAATTTGCCTAGTGCCAATAGTGCAAACGTGCTTTACAGACAACGCATTTAATGAAACATGCTGAAGATACTACTATTCAGCAGAACTACTATACTAAAATTTCATAATTTAGCAGGTTTCTCCCCCTCCTTGCTGCGGATGAATGCGTAACTGGAATTAATTCAATGTCTCTTATTCAATAGTTCCCTGACAACTATTGCCTTTTTCTTCTAAATTCCCCAACAAAAAGTATTTTAGTGTCATATTCAAAACCTCTACTCCATATAATCAGCTAACACTTGTCCACGTGTGGCTGCCATATGCATATGCTGTTACACTTACAGTATTCCTTTAGTTTGCAAGAGGACAGTTGCCCCTGACAGTAACAGCTACCATTTTGAGTTTATCAAGGGAAAAACACCAAAACCCACAAACAAAACAAAAAAACCCAAAGCCAACTAAACAAAATATATTAACAAATGGATGAGGTAGCCTGGTAGCGTTACCATACCATAAGCAACGTAGGTGAAATGCAGTATATTAGATACAACAGCCAATTTCAAGGTCTGGGCCAGATTCCGTTTCCTTGGAAAACCAGCCTTTAGAAAAGTGATAAAATCCCTATGTTCTAGAAGAAAACAGTGATCTATTGTAAGATCATCAACTTCCTGGAAAAAAGGACATGGAACACATTTGGCAGTGGCCTAGTTTTGTAGAGACAGTCTTTTCAATATCAGATTAGCTGTTCACATGAACAGCACTGTTCAAAAGTAAAAAAAAAAAAAATGCCCCAAGACATTTAAAGGATAAGTATTCCAGTCTCTGAACTGTTTCACAAAAGATGATTTTTTTTAAGAAATCGTGTCATCAAAATAGTTTCTCAGTAATACGTCAAGCTTCACAAAAGCTGGCAAGAAAATAAACATGTATATTGCCTCAGACTGGACCAATAGTACTTATTTTCCAGGTCTCATTGCAAGTTACACTTGCATTAGTTCAGATTACTTTTTTTCTAAGTCACATGGCTTTCTTCCGGTCCAGGCACCGACATACAAAGAAGCAATTATTTTTAAAAAAAATCTCCAGATTATTACTTAAGTGATTCAAATTCAGAGTTGAAGTAGTTTTAAAAAAACCCTTATTTTAGCAGATGATAAATCACCAAGATACAGATCAAAAACATAACATTATCAGGATTATCAAAAAGCAAGGTCACACTTACTTGTAATCTTCATTTGCTGCAGTAAAAACAAAAGCTTCCATGGGGTTCCAACACAGTGTATTTGTTCTCATGTTCAAGATAACCTGAAAAGTATTTACACATTGCTACCCTGTCATAGGCAGTAAAATATTCACTATAGTTCAAAACTTTCTATACCACTGGAGACAAGCACTTTCTAGATAATGATTTATGCCATATTTCCTTAGCAATGTTAGAATTGGAACGAAGGATCTTCCTGTCCCTCATTGTACGCTGACCGCTTTATGCTACACAGCAATTATTTTTTTCTCTGCGAGTCATCCTGGAAGCTAATTCTTCAAAGCGGTCCTTTAACATGTAAACATGTTAGTGGTCAACACGTAAATCTGGAACTTCTGAAAAATTTCACTTCATATTTATAGGAACCTTTAGTTAAAGTAATCGATAAACACGCACAATTAAATGGCTATTTCAAGGGATGTAGTCATTAACTGATGCTGTGAACCATTACTTGGCAAAGCGATCACAGAATCTCACGCGATCACAGAATGTTACGGGTTGGAAGGGACCTCCAAAGATCATCGAGTCCAACCCCCCTGCCAGAGCAGGGCCCAAACTAGGGCAGATCATTCAGAAATGCATCCAGACAGGTCTTGAAAGCCTCCAGAGAAGG
>WTSP01013986.1:0-24840 GCA_025331215.1 Actenoides lindsayi
ACCAGGCTGCTCAGAGCCTTGTCCAACCTCACCTTGAATATCTCCAGGGATGGGACCTCAACCACCTCCCTGGGTAGCCCATTCCACTGTTCTACCACCCTCAATGTAAAGAACTTCTTCTTGATATCCAAGAGAGAGAGAGACACCACATTCTGGGAAGAAAAGTGATGTGAGCTCAGAGACAACACAGATAGTGTTGAGCACAGTTTTGGCTTTTCATGAGCATAGTAAGAGCTTTCCAAGCAAAGAGCAAACTTGTTCTGGTGGGACCCTGCGAAGTGCCTGTTTTACCAAACTGTAGGCTATAGCCATTTATGTGGCACTGACACTCACCAATTGCTCTCTTACAGGCGAATAACAAGATGCTTTTGTCACATCCTGCTTCAGGTTAGCTTGCTTGTAGACTTTCTTTGGTTTTGGCCTGTGAAAACACTAGCTTGTGATAAAACTGCCTATGAAGAGATGTGCTGGAACACAGCCAGCCACCTCCTGATGGGATCACAGTTTGCACTGCATGTGCTTCCACCCTCGTGGCCGAGGAATTCAGTGAGCTCAAAAGGACAATTTTCCTCTTTCTCCAATTCACCCCCTAAAACTGTCCACAAAACTGTAATTTTTCAAGTGTAAAGGGTATGTACAGACTGGAAAATGGTTTTATAAATAGAACCTTACATTGAATAATGACTTTGGGGCACTGAACTGAGAGAGGACAGGCGGAATTTTGGAGAAAGTCATTTGTTTTTGACACTGAAGTTATTTCAAAGTTATAAGCAAGATATTTCTCAGGAGATGTTCTCTCTTTCTTTCCTTCTTGCACTGTATCATCCCTGTGGAGAGCTTTGTGGAGTCTTACAGAACAAAATTAGGCAAAGTACCTGTTATATAACCTTCTGGTTCTCTAAAAATAATGGGAGCATCACTACCACCTGAGCTTCTCCCTTCCCAAAGCTTATGTACATCACATGGAAAGTGGGGTTGGGCAATAGTGGAGACCATATAAAGAAAAATAAAGATCCTTTTTACAGTAATGCATTGAAATTTGCATAATTGTCCCATTTTGACTTTTTTAACTTTAGAGAATCTATGTGGGTCAGTTTTCCCTGTTTTAATTAGCAAAATCAAAATAACAAAAAATGGCAATTTCCTTCTTTCGAGCTCAAGTGGACTACTAAGCCTGTAGCAATAATTATATTTTTCAAGTGTGAGGTGACTAATTTAAAATACAAGATTCCCAGTAGTTGCAGAAGTTTTAAGGACAAGAAGTGACAGAAGCAAGTGAGCTTTTTGTTCTTACTGCTTCCCAGCTGAAAGTCCTCTCAGCACCTAAACTTTGTAGGCATTTTGTCAGTCATATAAATAAATTTCTGTGTCAATATTATTTACTGTAAAATATTTTAACCACTGGGATAAATAAAGAGCAAGGCTTTATTAATCAGATTACTAGCACACTTATTCTAATTTATACCTTCCACAGTTAGCCTTTAAGCCACAGTTGACCTCTGATTTTTTATATTAACTGGAAACAATTCATCAAGTGAGTTACCCCTCTCCTTTCAAATCCACTTGTATTACTAAAAGGTTGAGTAAAGACCTCTGGGGAACAAGGGCAATTTTTGACATGGATCTCAACAGATTAAACTATGCAGGGACAATATAGAATACATTGGAGCAATAACATTATCACATCATAGCCTGATTGAGAGGCATTTCCTTGCATTTTTGTCCTTTTACCATAAGCCAATAGTAGCCACAGGCATTTGACTGGAGAGCCCGGAGGATTGACAGGCCTGGCAGTCATTACACGCTGGATTGAATACTAGATTACTCCAAAGTGGCTCAGGGTCAAGGATCAGTGTGTTCCCTTTTGGCACTAAATGACTTTAATATCCTTACTGTATTAGTCAATTACTTTAAAGCTGCTGCTCTCTGAGCTCTCTCTGCCCCCCTGCAGTTTACTATGGACATTTGAATTGCTCCCATACTTAACCCACACATCTGCTTTTAGCTGTCAAAAGAATAGTGCTACCACTGGAGCTATTGACAATGCAAAATGAACAGAGATACTTGCTGTCAGTGTGAAGTGGCACTTTCATTCCATTGTTTGTTTTAAACAAGTCCCAAATAACTCCACAGTGAAACTTCCTAGTTCAGGAAGAGTCCAATTGAAAGTAGGCTACAAAATGCAATCTAATCTCAACCTGAGCAAAACAAGCAGCAGCAGTAAATTATCCTCTCCTTGTAGTTAATTGTTTTGGAGGGAAAAATAATTTTGTCCAAAGAGCTGAAGTCCTGTGTTAAGGACTTAAAGCAGAGTTGCTTTAAACTCTTGCTTAAATTCCACAGCAGTCTCTGTGACTATAGCAAATTACACTGCACTTCTGAATTTATTGGTGCAACACAGTGAAGAATTTTATATCATGGCCACTGAACATTAAAAGGTCTGGCTTGGCTTGGTGTTAAACCAACATGTCTAGATTAAATATGAGCAGAACTGATCTGAATTTTAAAACTGCTTGAAAGCCATGCCTTTAGTGTTTTAGTGAAAGTGATATCACTGCACATGAAAGCACATCTGTGTTGTGGGGCCCAACTTGTGTGTGGTGATGTCATGGGGCTAAAAAAGCAGCTCAAGATTTCACAGCTAGATACATACAGAAATAATTTTCTCTTACAACTATACGTATATTGTGGGAGGACAAATGGGCACTGCATTTTACTGGAAAAGCTGTCAAATATAGTTTGGTGAGTCCGAGTGTATATCACTTGCATATAGGCAGGCACATGTTTTTCTTTACTTATTAACTTGTAATTTAGGTATAAGGACTGGTGGTTTTGTTTATTCTTCTTAAAAATACAACCACTGTCTTACAAGGAATAGCATCATGCATATTGTCATGCACATTGAATTGGTCTACTTTGTGGACAATCCAAAAAGGTTCTGTGATGTCAATGTTATCTTTTTTAGCCTTCAGAGAACTGTTAAATACCCTGATGAACAAGGCCTTCAGATTCTTCATTTACTGGGAAAAAAAAAAAATAAAAAAGAATGAATTTTGACAAATTTTTACATACATGGCAGATGTAACACAGGTCATTACTGCTGGGAATTCTACAAGATCAGGTATCCAGACTGGTCAATACTTTTAGCAAGGAAGTGTCCACTTAGATCTGTTTTCTGGTGACAGGTCCAAAGGAAAAATGAATCCACTGTGCACCATAAGCTTCTGGAAGGCTTAGGTACTATCAGAGACTTTCTAGCTGTCAGCTTCAGAAGTCTTTGAATTTCACTCAAAATTAAAATTGCCATGTTAGGAAATAGATGAAACAACATTTTAAATAAAATACTCTGTCCCTAAATGCCTGTCCATGTTATTCAGGATCTTTGACAATAATAAATATATTTTAGGTAACAGAACTAACAAAATGCAGTAACATCATCAGTGTTAAAATATATGCATACTTACACATCTTTCAATACACAAAAACATTTTACATGATGAATTTTCAGTTTTGCCATTTCAAGTAGGTATTACATGCATTTCTACTCCAGGAAGGCAGACAGACATGTGGACAGTAATATATATTTCGTTTGCAGTGTGCCTTAGCTCAGCGGCTAAGCATAATGAATCGTGCCTTGGGGAATGCTCTGAATAATTGTGCTAATTTAAAATTTAGTCAGCAAAGGACCTTAAAAAACTTGATACCTCTTGGTAATGATGCATCATTAGCACTTTTCATTCATTTATATTTTGTTGTGTTTAGGGATTTGGGTATTCAGGAGAAGAAAGGTAGCCTGACAAGAGAGTGATTGAATCAGCCCCCTTGATACCTGGGAGTGACAGAAGGTGAAGTACTGTAGCTGCAGTTGACAACTACTTTAATATGAGCCACTTATAAATATTTACAATTCATAAGTCAATGATGAGCTTGTGTATAGCACATAAATAATACCATAAGTATTTGGCATATTTATCTGGAGCCTGATCATTAGTTTGGAGATAGCTTAATGTTAAAGAGTTATGGAAACATTTTCAATTAAAAGAGCTTCATTTGGAGACTGCAGTGCACAGCTTTGAAGAAAACAATATACATGAAACAGGTGAGTTCACACTTCTAGAAAACTGCCACTCTGAAGAAACATTCTCATCTTAATCATGGGAACAAAACATCTGACTTCAGTGCAATAACATACATGAGTAAGATTAATAAGAACTAGCTCTCGATGATTTATTTGGCACAGACACCACAGCACTTAACATATGGCCTTTTTGCAGTACAACAATAAGCATATCAGAATCTAGTCATAAACCAATGAGTCCTGTTTTCTGCACGAGATGTAATTTTTGTTGGGGATATAATTCTTCTTGTTAAGCAATTCTACTAATAAGTTGATTTTGTAGGCTAAATGAGACACCTCAGGTGCATGATTTTGATCTGACTGCAATAAAAGATCAAGCTTTCAGTGGGCTGATGGGTTGAAAATGAAGCACCTATTGACTGACAGATTTCAATATTTTTTTGTTCAAGACAGACAATTATATGCAATTTTTTTTTTTTGTTTCTCATATTAAATGTTATGCAGTGTTCATAAGGAGGGGGAAGAAACCCAGCAGCCCCACAGTCCATAAAAGAAAATCAAAGAAAAAGAAAAAGCTTACATAGCATTCATCCTTTTCTTCTTCTTTTTTTTTTTTTTCCTGAAAAGCTAAACATCTGTACTTTCCTGATCTACTTTAAGCAGAGTAATTATCTGTAGGTTGTCTCTCTTAAATTTGAGTGCAAGGTGCAGTGATGAGTGCTAAATACACTAATCAGGAGTGAAAACTAAATTGGAACATTCTAGAGCACATGCACATACATAAAAAGATAAACTAAACCTCTGCATGGATAAAATGTATAACTTGTTATGTTTGTGTTTCTAATTTTCATGGGTTTTGGGTTTTGTCATCACTACATTTTTAATATAACAACGAGGTTTCAAATGACCACTGGAGATGGATACTCCTTTTTTTCCACCCTGGTGGGTAATGAGAAAGACGACACCTGCAGCCATTATACTTTCGAGTGCTGAGTGGGAGTGCAGTTAACTTTGATAGCATAGAAGTAAGTACATTTTTTATTGCATAGAAAAAAAGATGTCGAGAATAACCTATTCAGTTTAACATTTTCACAGAGTAATTACACATAAAATTAGCTAACCATCAAACTTTTTAGCTACTTTTCCCCATCATATTATCTGAATACATACACATTTCATCTTTGAGCATAGAAAAATTATTTTAACCTGGAAATATCCACAGAAACAATATAGGGTGGGGTTTTTTTTTATTTTTTACGTGTTGATAATTTTAGATTTACCCCTCAAACTATAATTAATTTTTCAGATACTACTGTAGAAGATCAATCTGCAATGTCTCTCGTGTTTGTACAATGCAGTCACTCATTAATGTGATTTCAAATATCACAAAAAAGTGTCTCTTTTCTGTTTAATTTGTATTTTCTTTTGTAATTGGATTGTCAGAGTCTTCTTGTCATAGATCATCTTCAGGTATGTAAACAACATACGAACTTACTTTGAATGACAAGACAATCTCATAATTTTCTCTCATGAAATGACATATACAAATCAAGGAGCTAAAGCATGGAAAGTAACATATTTTGGTCTTGTGACTAATGGTAACCTGGTGCTATTGAATTACTGAACTGTGTCTGAGAACTAATGAGAAAAATTTCCCAGGGGAATCTTTATCCAATGCACTTGGAGAGCACCTTGGGGACTCATTCCGTGTCTGTCACCTTTCCCGTCTCATTGACACTCAGCTTCTTTACCACCATTACACTGTGCAACCATTTCACTTTACACCTCACAGTTAGAATATTAAAAGGAGAGAATACTACACTACTTGCTCCAGATAGCAGTGTTGTTTTTGACACTTAAAATAGAAATTGTCATTGAAATATGACAAGAACATGACTGTCTCCAGTTCCAGAGCTCCAGTAGAACATTTTAAAGTTCAGAGCTGTGTTATTTTGCAGCTAATGATAGCTTTTATCATATTTCTTAAATGGCCTATTTCTTAATTTCTTAATTAACAATGAAACACTTAAGGATACGTCATGTCACGTAGACCACACAAATGATTTCTCTTAGGTAAAATTTGCTCCTGTCAGAGTGGCGAGGAATAAGTCACTGGTATTGATTATATAATGATGAGTTTTTATATGAGGAATAGAAACGTCATTAGCAAAACTGTAGCATTTTGCATGTGATAAATATTTGGTGAAAACTTCTGGAGTCTGAAAACACAGGGAAAAATCTTCACTGACTATAAAGGGCTTTAGCTTCATTGACTTAAGAACACTGATGATTTCCCTCAGTGAGGATTTTTCTCATATATCTTACATCTATATTTAGAAGAGCTTTGGTACATCCTGTTAGGGCCAAAAACTGCCTTCCTCTGAAAAGCTTCCTCACTGAAGTGCACAAAACTACTCTCATGAGTAAGAGCAGGGAGGATTTGGCCTCAGGGAATAAAGCTCAACTTAAAAAAAAAAGTTTGAAAAAATCCAACTACATTTTTTAAACTTAAAAAATGCTCTAATTTCACCTGGTTGGTGATTTCAGAGAGAAGCTAATTAAAGCCAATGGAGAATTTTAAAAATGAAGGAAAAAAACAAATTAGGGCAGCAGAGGGAAAATAAGTTTTCTAATTATATATAATGAGGATATCTTCTGTGTAGTGCAGCAAATGTTCACCTTTTCTATAATATCAAGAGGATGGGGTTTTTTTTGCTATGTGGCCCAGGGTGCTACACATACAGCTTCATATACCCATCACACAAGTATTTTATGTTATTAAAGAGTTCTAGTTAGTCAAATGTCCATGGGGGTCACACACTTTTTTTTGTATAGAGACTGAGAAATATCGAACATATTTGTCTGTTGATTATATTAACAGCACGTATTGCCTCCACTGGCTGTTCCTGTCACTTTGTCTTGTTGGTAGATTCTCAAGCAGCTTTTCAAAGTGGGGAGGTTATTTTGGCAAGTAACAGGAAGAAATAAAACTATATGCTGAGTTTGGTTTTGTCTTCTACCAAAAAGCTTTCTAAGCAATTAAAGAAAATGTACTCTCATCTTATCCTGTTTCTTCTGAAGCCAGTGGGATTTCTGCTACAAACTCCCCAAGGGCAGGCTGAATGCAGTACGTTTTCACTGGGCAGTCACTGGTGTTTGGGTAGATCTACTATTTCTCGAAAACATTTGAGCATACCTGTCCAAGTCTTCAGTTCAGTTCAGTCTCCATCGTTCACTGAGCAAACATACTTTGCTCTAAATGAAACAAAGATTCACTCTTGGGATTGTAGCTTTTCTAGAGGATTCTGTCCCCTCCCCATAAATCCTGAGTCTCAGAGGAAAGATAAGACGCAATTGGAAGACTGACTTTAAAACTTAACAATATTACTGATAATGTTTAGGGAACGAAAAAGACCTGAAAACCAAACTCTGACAGTAATTATCAGTCCTCTGATATTTGATGTAAGCCATTGAGGGTGTGACAAACACAGTGATGACAACGAATAGGGAAATAAGATTTTGATGTTCTCTTCTACAGTTACTCTGAACATACTGAAATCACACATGTTTAAAGTCTCATTTGTTTTACAGGACTGAGTTTAATTAATTAAGAACTAGGAACAGTCATGCATGTCTGTGCAAAGTAAGGATGAAGCACTTCTGCTTAGATGATCTCCTTCATCTCTACTCTGCATCCATACTGCACAGGGAGAAATAAGTGAATAAAAAGCAAGATTGTGAGGATAAGATCTATACTACCAGCTCTATCCTGTTCACCTATGCCTTTCTTGTTTGAATTTCAAGCCACTGTACTTCATTCCAGGTTCAGACCAAAATTCCTTTTTCTATGCTGTTGTTTTAGGAGGTCGAGTTCTACCATGCATGAACAGAATGTCAAAGAGGAAGCTAGTTTATGATTATTTTTTAAAAGCTTTTGCTTTTCATGTCAGCGCACTTAATCTTCAAAAAGAAAAGTCTGCGAATTGGTCTATTTAAGTTTCCTCTAGTATTTGGATATGTTGATTTAAGTCCAAAGCTGTGAGGTGTTTTTTTAAAAATCATAAACATATAGTTTACACATTCCTGTGTCCTCTTTTAAGTGGCAAAATGCAATTCTTTTAGAAGTATATAAGGGAAAGACTCCATGTCAATACTTACAAAATCAGAAGAAAGGTTGGGAACTGTATTTCTTCTTCATAATTGTGAATGTGGCAGAAAAAGAAATCCTTAGACTGAGTTTTGCAAGAAACACATGAAGCAGGTACTTGAGCCAGTATCATGCTAGTCCTACTACTGTCAGAAAGTTGTTTCAGTAGAAGTTGGGACTTAATATGTTTACACTTTGTCTCTGTGACCTCCCTTCCACCCATTAAATTTCTTAAAACTGGCTCTTATCAGCTTCTTAGGAATAGTTTCTGACTATTCTGACTATTCTGAGGCCTTATTAAATTTTCCCAGTACTTTGGATGTCCAAACCCACATCTGACATATGTAACAGAATATTACAAATAAAACCTGAGGGCAACTATATATGTATGTAAGCACTACTAATTTCACGCATCTTTATTAGTACAACAACAAAGATTTGCAGAGACAGTAAGTGACATTTGAGACGTTTCAGCATTTATCATTTTCCTTTGCCTCCTTGGATTTACAGAGGCATTGACTCTTACTTAATTTCTATGTAATTGTATACACGCATAGATAGAAAAATGCACGCTTTAGAATTAGTCTCTTAAGGCCAAGAAAGGTTAAATGTAATCCTCCCACTGCCACAGATCTGTGTGAAATTTTCTTTAAGTTCAAGTGAAGATGCATAAATAGAAGCAGCAGAGCATCCGACCCATCACTGATATTCAGGATGGTTTCTCTGTTTCAGATGTTTTTGCTAAAGTTACTCAGTTTTGAGCAATTCACGTTTTCTTTTGAGAAACTGTGAAGGTGCAAAGATATGAAGACATGCGTTATATGAATGTCCACAGAGAAAGAAAAAAAAATGAATGCAGAACCACTTTCAGTGTCCACCTTGCAAAACTAATGTTATAGTAGACTGCCGATACAAGGCATACACACTGCATATTGATGAGACAAAAAGCTTGCCCTGAACTTTTGCAGACTTCTGAAAGAAAGGGGGGATTTATGTTATTTATAAAATATTTAGCTTTTTTAGGGGAGAGGGAATTTTGTGGTGTGGGTATCATGCATCTACTTTTGCCTACCAAAATGGAGTGCTTTGAAGGAAATAAATCATACATGTTTAAGTCCAATTGTTGTATCTCAAAATCTGTCTCTGTGGACTCCAAGGTCATATCTGAACTTCTGCTTATTCTTTAATATATTATTGAGAATGTGCAGTGAAACACTAATGTAAGTACTTTTTAGTGCCATGAGCAAGCAGGTTACAAAAAGCCAGCCAAGAGAGTAGATAAAATTAAAATGGCATTGTTCAAGGGCCTAATTAGTACTATTTATCTGTCACTTCCTTTCAGTTTCAGAGATTTCATTGCACTAAGCTTGGAGTTTAACACTTACTGTTTGAATCATTCATCTTGGTCTAGTTTGTCACAAGCATCTAAAGGTTCTACTCCAAATGACTTTGAGGGTGTCAGCTCTGTCAGTGCCAAAGAAAACACAGGGTATATGTTTACAGTCTCCTTTTTTATACATGTCTTGGGCAGAAGAGCTATTGAAGTAAGTTACTTCTCACCCACACAGAGAGTATTCCTTCAATGTCACAACGGAGGTCATTGACAGGGCAACACAGTGAAGACAGCTTCCGAAGAGTGTGCTTAAGTTTTCCATAATGCCCATCCAACTTTTTGAAAACTCTCCCAAGAGAAATATATTTAACCCTTTTATACTTAAGAAATGCAGAACTATGTCTTTAAAACTTTTAGCATCTGTGATACTATATGAGCTTGGCAGGAATAACCATCACATGATATAGCAGTGCCACAGCTGTCATCACAGTTAGAATGGTACAATTTTTACATTTTAACAAGAAATATTTGTGTCTGATAATCTATTCAGTGAAGCTATATAATTTCTTGTTGATGTTGCTATACTGACCTCTGCAGGCTTTGGAAGTTTGGAACATTGTTTACCATAGTAACTGCTGTGACCCAGTATGCAGCTAAACGAGTCTTTAAAGCCAAAACATTTGAGGGCTAACACACATGTCTGAGAACTTTATTTATTTATACTTGTAAATAACAAACTCTAAGAGAATTTAAAGTAATGATTTGAAAGTAAGTGTTCATGATGTTCCAAAAATGTTATTTTTAGAAAAAAACAAATTAAGTGAAAAAAGTCAGTATTTAAATGAGTGCTTTACAGATTTGGGGTTTTATGATATGACCTGGTTATTAAGTACTGCAGCAATTTTAGATGAAAAATATCATTCCTATTAACAACTCTGCAAAGCTTGTCTGTTAAAAAAAGAAATTCTGCTCTATATTTAATCCAATTTGATACAGTCTGCTATTCCACTCCTATATATAGTTAAATTAAAAGTTGCATACGTTCAGTATAGGTTTTATGAGTATAAGCTTTCTCAGCTAGGACAGACACACCACTATGAATAGTGATACCTAAATGATGCAAACTTCCCCAGTTTCTAAGTTTTAGTATATTGAATTAAATTAATTTTACAGATACAGTATAACGCACGCATTAATTTAATCCGGGTTATTTTCTGTTAAATACTTACCGCCTTTCTGGAGTTAAGTGTGTTCCTTGTATTTATTCATGTCCAAATGCAATTTTTCAATTCGGGTCTGACACTTCTTTTATACATATATATCATTTTTGTAACTTATAGTCATGTTTGGCTGATATACAGAGCTATGCCCCATACCTTGTTTATGTTAGAAACAAAGACTCTCTGAACTACAGCTCTGTTTATAACTATTTGTGGTTTAACAAATGACAAAATACAGAAGACTTAAAAATCTTGGTCTGGAAAAAAATACCTCAGTCTGGTTTATGTTTTCATCTACTTTCCCCACATTTATTGATTTTGTTAACTGTTTCAGCCATTCACTGTACACTTCTCTGACCACAACGTATTTATGTTTTATGCAGGTAACTGATATCTGAAGAAAAACAAAACATACAGGATAAGTCCTGTCTCCTCTGAAAGCTTCCATTGACTTTAGGAGAGCCAAGACTTTTCCCACTGCATTTTTGCCTCTCTCACTTCATCTTCAGAATTAAAGGCTCTCCTGGACAAATTCAAAATTTATCTAATTAATCTTATTCTGTAACAGACTGACTGGCTATGCTCTGAGACTTACAGACATATGGACATTCCCACGTACATTATTTGTTGAAAAAAAGATGCATTTTGGGATGGATTATCACTCACATTGGATTAAATATTCTGTAATCCAGTACTGGTAAATGAGTTGCCAAAAACTGAATAAAACAAGGAACATTTGGTGGCAGAGGAAAATACACATGGAAAGATGCAAGATACTTCTTTAAATATTTGACTTAACACTCACTCTGTCCGGTTTATTTTTCCAAGTTTTTAGTGTTGTCAAAAAAAATGATCTGGGATAATTGGACATTTTAACTCAGAGAAGAAAGATTTTTGTGATTACTATTACATTTATCTGATGCCATTCACATTAGCAGAGTCTCTAATTCAATATCTTCTAACTAGTCCAAGTGCTGGTCGTCCTCTCATGATCATCCTGCCACGCTCAGTGCCATGGATGAAGGGTCAAGTTTTTGTGCATTTACAGACTGTCTAGCTCAATGGTTCCCAACCAGGTCAAGATCAGCATCAGCAATGGCAGTAAAGTTTCTACAGAGCAAAATTCTGTCTACTACCATTCATGAGAGGTATCTTCAAAGACTATACAGCTTTACATGGCACCCTGAGATGCATCCAGGGGCTCATCTAATGTTCTCCAGCCACAAAAATAATCAATCCAAGTGACCAAATGAGGACTAATATGAAGGAAAAAAGAATACACAAATGTGTATAGTGAGGAATTGAGGTCCTCAGAATCAACTGTTTTACTCTAGAGATCTGCTCCTTTTACTCCACTTAGTCACACAGAAAATACTGACAGAGTTTGAGATTAAACCCCTGTGTTTAAACTATCAGGGGCTTGTCAGTGAGAATAAGCAAAGGTAGACTCACTTATGGTTACCAGCAAGTTTGTACAGCCTGGCAAAGTAGGAATGGGCAACCAGAAGGGAAATGTGATTCTCCTGTGACCCTCCCAAAAGGAAGCACTAAATAATTGCAGACAGAGATGATATAACAGCAATGATGGTAATCGTCAGCCCATTCCTATACTCAAACACACTGCAAACTGAAGTGCTGAGGAACCTAAACTGGTTTTGTAGACATATTTGTGTTGTCATATGGTGTAGTGCAGAGGGGAAAAGTATAGGCTTTGGTTTTGCAAGATGTCTTCTGGCTCTAGTGTCCTACTCCTGAGTAACACCTGCACAGCAATGACTGTTCAGGGCATGTGGCTGTCCCAGGAATGCACTGTGTGTGTGCAGGGAGCTGAATGCTGGAGGTCCTTGTGTCCACATTGCAGTGGGGTATGTTAGAGGACTGCCCTCAGGCATGGCTTCAGCTGTGATTCCACTGAGATGGAACCTGCTCAGAGTCTACAGCAGTGTCTCTATTGCATAGTGCAAATCTCCGTGTGTTAAGTACAAAGCATACTGGAACTAGGAAAACTCTCCACAGCACACCAAGTGAATAACGTGGATGCACATTAAGCAGGGGTACCAGAACAGTTTAGCTATGGTAGCATAATTAACCAGAGGAGTTATGGTGAGACTTTTTTTCAAGGACATTTCAGGACTGTTAAGATATTCAGTATAGAGTTAACATACTTATCTGGAATATAGGCTGGAGAACCATGAAAACTTAAGACATGAGACTTTTATTTTTTTTACTAACAGTTGCATCTAGGTCACATAGTAAATTCCAAAACTCATAGCTCATAGTATTTTAAGTACAGCTCTGTGTGTGCTATTCCCAGACTACAGCACCTGGACAATTGATTTGAGGTGTCCCTGAAGCCTTCTCCTGACCATCAGTCTTGATTGTTTGATGTTCATATCAGGCCTATATTGTAATGTGAATAATCATTCAGAGCAAAATTGCTATACTTTTCTGTTTTGATGGAAATTTGAGGCAGGAACATGGCCTGATTCTGTCAATGTAAGGACCATAGTTGTGCTTTTTCCCTAGAAGTTTCTAATTTGTGATCATTTCTGTGTTGGATCTCTGTGAAAGCAGTTAAGCAGTATGTCAGCTCGTTTTTATTTATCGAAGTGCAAGTCTTGTTACGTTTTGCTTAACCTTCCATCCGTATGGTGATATGTAAAACTGAAGCTTGACCATTTAAGAGTTCGGCAGTACTCAGCCTCCCAGCAGGCTGCCCCAGGGCACAGTGTCAGATGGTATTAGCAGAAGAACCAAAGCAAGTGTCCTTGCCCCACTGCTTGAACATGTATAACTGAAGCACTCTGGAATCACAGAGTACTCTGTGTACAGCAAACTATAAGCGCCCTTCAGACCGTAGTATAGCTTTCCACACATACCCTTACAACTAAGTCATACTATAGTAGCTCCAAGTAGCAGTAAAGCAGTAAAGTGGCAAAGCAATAAAGCAGCAAACAAGCAAACAACACTTTTGCATATTTTCCCTATTAAACTCTAATTTCTGATGAGGGCGTAAAGCTGTCATTGTAACATCAGGTACACCTCATTGTGTACTACTACTCCTACACAAAGACGCTTCAAGCTTCTTTATGCTGTTGAGGTGGAACAAAGCAGATGCAATAGGGACTGTGCTCTGCCCCTTTTTGAAGCATCTGTGGTGCTATTTATGCAGTAGACTATATTTGGTGCCTCATTACTGTTGTAAGCAAGAGGCATCACCCATCACTAGCAAAGAGATTTTCCTTTGCATACCTCAGAGGCTGAATTTGATCCAGTACTTCTGAGACATTGGGCATAAAGTGTTTTTCCACTGATGTTCTTTGATTGCAGACACCCCACTATAGGATGTATAGTGTGCAAATAGACTTTGCACTCTACTGTAACTATCAGTAATGGTATGCAGGCTACAATTTAAGGAGAACTATTAGCTTTCTGAGATGTTAAATTACTGCAGAGCATACAATAATAATAATATGGGAAAAGACAGCACCCTAGTGGGTTGAAACAAAGAACACTGTGCAGCCTGGTCGTATGCAGCCTCTATAACAACACTTCTTTTTCACATAAAAAAGTTCCTTCCTGGGGAGCATGGTTGTTATACACTGACACTGTATTCTTCTTGCACAATGGCCTTGATTTGGTGAAGTACCTTATTCACACATGTGTCTCCAAGCAATTGAGCAGTCTCACCTGAGTTAATACAGCTGTTCACAAGCTCAAAGTTAGACCCATCCTTAAGATTTACCTGAATGTAACCCCTACAATTCAGTTGGCTTCTGACACAAGGAGTTGAAAGCACTCGATTTCATTTATCAATTTAGTTTTTTGTTTCTTTGGGGGTCATTTTGGTTATGTGTTTCTGTTTGTTTGTTTGTTTTTGTGTGTGTGTGGTTTTTTTGTTGTTGTTTTTTGGTTTGGGGTTTTCTTGTGTGTTTTTTGTTTGGTTTGGTTTTGTTGTTGTTGTTGGGGGCTTTTTGGGACTGTTTTTTATTTTTTCAAAATTATATCTACTTCAAAGTATAGTATCTAATGCATTTTTTTTTTAGTTTAGTAGTATTAGTGTCAGAACTTTTTCCTCTTTTTTTTAGCACAGTTTACAACCAAGCTGACCACATTGAGCAACCCATTTTTTGACAAGTGGCTGAAAAGTGGCATAGAAAGAAACATACATTTTGTGAAATTCTCTTGTGCTAATTTAGGTCAGGAAAAGAAACTAAGCCTAGATTAAAACCAAGTTCAAAAAATAAACTTTTCAACCACAAAAGAAGAGAGAGACAAATGGCATAATCTGGAAATATACTTGCAAGGTAGTCTGACCCATTGGTGCATAATGATTTGAAGTCTTGGCCATACTAAGCTTTTGACTTTCATCTACATACTGTTGGGGTGCTGCCATATTTTTTTTTATTCCCCATCTAATAATAACTTAAAAAGAAGTGAATGGCCAAAAAAATCCCCAACAAATAACTACTTAAAAAAAGGAAACATTAAAACTAGTAATTAATCCAGCAAATTAGCTTTACCTTTGTGCCTTAAGAATCATTTATTCTATTTTTTTTTAAAAAGGAGTTTTTACACAAAGTGGATGTAATTTGCAGATGAGAAGTGAGAATCTCAGATATTGTCCTCTGAGGAAAAGGTCTTTGGCTGCAAGGTTAGAGAGACAGATAATTTATTTCTGAAAGAAAATTAAAGGCCTACTACCTTGAAGAAAAATGTAATTCATGTGTTTTTATGCCTTTGCACACACATAGGGCAACAGAGCTCCTGTTATCATATCAACAGCAACAATATAGAACAAGTTGCGTCTTTCAAATGAATGGTGTGGTTAGCAAAACACTTTGTTAACACTTGTCGTCTTGTTTACACAGGAATAATATAAGATCTGGTTTTATATTGCAAAAAAAAAATGTACAAAAATTAGTTGGAAGAAACTTCTGGATTTACATTCACTGTTGTTTCTTTCAGTAGACTTGCATTTTATCAGTCAGGAAGGAGTACTGCAACCTTCACAGACATTTGTAACCATCGCTATTTCCCCTTCCAAAGCCTGAGTAAACACCTAAGGATATCAATACATTTGTACTGTATATCTTAGGTAGATAAATATTTAATCAGTATAGCTGCTAGAAGCTCTCTTCAGTGACACAAAACTTTCTGATAAATTTGGCTACTCATTTGCTTTTGTTGATCTTATTTTTTCAGCAAACTGAATATTCTCTTTATCTGCCTATGTTGCTTCAGAACTGATGTCAGTGTTGTCAAGGGACCTTTACAATAGGAGATGAATGTTGTATAGATGAGAATACTTGGAAAATATGGGACTTGTAGAGTTGTGTGATTAGGTGAGTAATACAGGCATCACAATTGGCAATACATCATATAGAGAAATTGGAGATTACCATGATTTAACAAGAATTGTGCAACTATGCAGTCCTCAACATCATTTATGAATTAATCAAGTGCACAAGCACCCCTTATGAGGGCTTCATATCAATAAGGAACTTGCCTAGAGACATAATACTAAAAGCCCCTACAAAACTCATTAATAGAAATGACATCTTCCAATTTTTAATTTAAATATATAATAAAATAATAACAAGACAAAACAAAAAAAAGAGACAAAAACAAAAACCCCCAAGCTGTATGAATTTACTGCTGGACTTGAATTACAGATAATATAATGCAGGAATTATAGACGTTTAAAAAATGCTGAATATATACATATTTTATATTTAGACAGCTCCATTCCACCAGGACATTTCAAAAAGCAATTTCGACACTGATGCAAATATTGTTTTGTCAGGTACTTATTTTGGGTAGAAAAGGCTTCATTTTGTTGTCATTAGGATACATACTTTTCTCAGGAAGCACAATTTACTCCAATAAAAGTGAGGGAATGGTTAAGTGGGACAGGTCCATTGTGACTCAGCTACCTGCATATCCAGTTCTTACACAAGAGGGGAGCAAGGAGTTTAGCTTAACCTTTGAAACAAGAGCAAAATTAGATAAAGTTGTGTGAAGTCACTATATTTTTACCTGGCTATTATGGAAGTACTTTTAAATGCTACTAGGCAGTTCAGGTAATATAAAAATTCCAATACTGCCTTCAACTCGAGTCAAGGGTACACTTAAAGAGTTATTAGCACCCAGCAAAGTGTGTTAAGTCTGACATTCATGATGTCTCAGTTATTAAATAGATACTAGTACATGTACTGATTTTCTTATAAAACTTAATAATGATAATGACCTTTCCATTTAGAATCAGGCTTTCAATGCTGAAAACACCAGCAGATTTATAGAATTTAATGCTAGACACAAATTACAGATCATTGTCAGTTTTTCAGATATACAGAACTTGAAATGTATTTTTCACTTTTCATCTTGAACATTCATGTGTCATAATGACCATCAAATGTATATATTTCTATGCATAGCTAACATAATCGATGTTACACTCAATTTATCATTTGATTTAGTGCTCCTCTGCACCAGTGCATTATTCCACTGAGATGATCTGCACACTATAGTGCCACTTAATATTGAAAAAGATTATTTAAAAAAAATTATGCTATGCACTCTGTTGCTGTTACTAAACAACAGAGGAGATGTTTTGTATGGAAAAACATCACCCACAATCAGGATAGTATATAAATCTTTTTGGGCAAAGAGTGAAAACAGATATTGAGACAGTTGCTTTGTCACTGCTGCAGGGATTTTTTCTTTTTAGGTATACTGAATGGTGACAAGATAGAGTCATAAAGAAAATGCCAGACATTGCTAAATACTGAAAATAATTTGGCCTGGAGCATTTAGCTTGGTCAAAATTACTGCTTTTCAAGGATCAGATTTTCATCTACTAAAAAATCAACGCATTTCCACTGACTTCAATACAGCTATGCCAGTTTACATGAGCCCAGGATCCAGCCCATTTCAATAATGGATGAGAATAATTCCAATGGGGATTACAGCAGCTGAGAATTTGACCCCTGACTCTCTGCTACACAGAGAAGAAAATGAATCATTTTTAGAATACTTAATATATTTTCTTACGCACGAACCAGGGGTTATTTCTAAAACAAACAAGCAAGACTCTGTGCTTCAGCAGAGATGATTATAAGCAACAATTAATATGATGGAGATTGTATTTCATTATTTTTTTTCTTTTTCCCAAACCTCTGTGCTATGCTTCATATAACCTTAATAACCCCTAAATGTCATCTCATCCATGTCTGATTTTTTCTCAGTTATCCAGGAGGGCCAAGTTATGTGAAGAACTATTTTTAATGCTGGTACTGTTAAAGTGTGCAATTTATGTGTCTTCAAGGATATTTATATGAAAAATAATAATCCTTGCACTGTTTGCATCTCTGATAACTTCAGAAGTCCGTACTTACATTGTTGACTCTAGGTCAGACTATATAACTTTAAGGGTGGAAATGATCCACCCAGCTTCAGGTGGGATTTGAATTAGTCTGAACTTGTCCCAGGGGGCAATGGAAGGGGAGAATTCATTGCATTTACTTTAGACCTCTACCCAAGGATGATGTTAATTGCACCCCAGAAGTGCTGGTTTCTCTCCACTGACTGTAAAGGAAGCCAAAGAGGACTTGCACAGCTGTAGGTGTCAATATTTGACAAATTTCAACCTAACTTCTTCTTTCCCTGAGAAAAGGAAAATTCCCTCATCTCCCTCAGGATGACCCTGTCTTAAAGGACTGAATCCTACAGCATACTCTGAGATATTCTTTTTAACAGCATTTATTCTCAACTGCTGTGGGATCAAGAGTCAAAGATGAAAGATGCTAGCGATAGATTGGGCAAGATTTCTGAGGAAGGGGTAAAGAGATAAAAGTAAAGGGTGAAAAATGTTGTCTCAGGAACTGGATAATACCATGCCAGTTATTTCCTCTTGTAGAGAAGACAGAGCTTGTCATTTGGTTCCCACAGGGAGCTCACAAAGCAAATTTTACTTGTTCTGCCCATAAATTTTCTGAACAATGAGTACCTACTCCAGGAATTAAAGCCTATACCTCATTCACATAATGTAACATTAACACAAGAAGAAAGGAAGGTTTCAAGAAAGATCTGAGCTTTTTCTTCCCAGACAAAGGACCTCAAATGACTATTAAGTCACCTAAGACCAGGCAGTGCAATGAATAGCATCCTTCCCCTTTTTGAAAAACAACACTCTGGTGTGCTATGTTTAGCTATCATTACCCAATCCAGAAAATTTAAATCTATAGGTGATTCTAGTCTCAAAGCAACCAGTTCAGCTAAAAGCTTGGAAAATTGCATTTCTTGAGCATGTTTATATAATTACATAAAAAAATAACAGCTAAAGATTTATTTTTTTTTAAACCCACAACTTCACACACTAACACAGCGAATGTAAGAAAAACAGCACAGTTAATACTTAGATTTAAAGTAATTGGATAGTGTAAAAGGACTGCATTTGTTATTTTTGAGGAGCCAATTTTTCTTTGGCTTTACAAAGAAACATGTGAGTTCCCTCTTTACAGACATTGGATACTGCTAAGCATTAACAGGCAGGAACAGTTTATACAGTGATTGATATTAGCCAATTTTACAAAAGTATGAGGGTATTACTTGTTCTGTACTCTATCTAATTATTTTTACCACGGCTGTGGTGAAACTCGGCCCCAAAATTCCAGATCTGGAATTAAGTGTCCCATGAAATTTACAAGGGAAACAATTTATAGTGGGGTTTTCATTAGTTAAAAGCAGAAATGTATTTGGAACAAAATCCCAGTTTAGAACACTGCTGGACAGGTGGGAAATTTGATTGTAGATGCCAGCTCATGACCAGGATTTTTAAAACATCAATATAACTGTGTAAAAGAACACTTCAGTGACTTTATTGCTGCATTTTTGCTGAACATACTCATCTTAAAAATTTTACACTTAAATACTAATCATCTCTGAGGAATGAATGTATTTATTATCAATGGCTTTGTATAATTAACACAGTCAGTCTGTAATATTAAAGAAAGAAGCTGGCCTAAACTTAGAAATTCAAAGTTAAAGATGACATTCTACATTCAATTCATCCTCTGGCACCTTGTTACTGAAGAACATGTAATCCTAACATCACACACAGATCTGAGGCTCCACCATTACCTAAGCACAACAGGGTAAGCTAACGACAGTGTGTCAGCCTTTTGTTGGTCCGTGTCACAACCTTAACGTTACTTTGTGAGAAGAACTGCTGTCAGGGCATTTCAAGTTGCTTTTGAAATAGTGCCAAGAATGAGGAGGCCCTACTGTCCAATTGCCTTTCCAGTATTAACAAACTATATGGGGGGGGGGGGGGGGGGGGAGGGAACAAAAATAAAAGTGCCGTTTGCTTTTCACTGCTAGAGTGGGATTTAGTGCAAGGAGAAACCAGCCCCTCCAGTCGCGGAAGGAGTCGCTGGCTGGTTTAGGTGCTCGGCAGGAGTGCCGGAAAGTGCTGAGCTGCGGAGCCAGGGGCAGACACGGACCTTGGAAAGCTTCAACCCATGGACTTGGTGTTTGTAGGTAACACCGGGCATCCTTCGTGCCCAACCATGGGGTGTAATGCCTAAAAAAAGGGAAAAAAAAAAAGAAAGAAAGGAGAGGAGAGGAGAGGAGAGGAAAGAAAAAAAGAAAGAAAGAAAGGAGAGGGGAAAAAAAAAAGAAAGAAAGAAAGGAGAGGGAAAAAAAAAAGAAAGAAAGAAAGGAGAGGGAAAAAAAAACAGAAAGAAAGGAGAGGAAAAAAAAACACCAGAAAGAAAGGAGAGGAAAAAAAAAAAGGAGAGAGAAAACCACACACACAAAAAACCCCCCAAACCAACCAAACAAAACCTAAACAAAACCAACACAAAAAAAAAATAAAAGGAAGAAAGAAGGAATTTTTACATTTTTTTCCCTCCTTGGGACAGGGCTTTGTGCAGAAACATCGGTGTGATTTTCACACCAGTTTCAGAGCAGCTCTCCAATTGATTTTTCTCTGCCTGTTTTTTTTCATCAGAGATTTGGTTCTCTCGCAGCATCGCGGGCAGAGGTGTCTATTTTAGGAAACACCAGAGGTTTTAAGAAGCTGAGGAGAAAAAGATTATCAACTCACCCAGGCTCAGCCTAGAAAGTGGGGAGACGGGGGGGGGAATAAAAATAAAAATAAAAAATCCTCTAATTAAAATCCCTAGGCTGAAATTCTCTGCAGATTTACCTAAATGGACTTCAAATGATGTCCCTAATATATCAGAGCTTGCTTTTAGCTTAACTCAAGCCCTAGGCGTGTGTCTGCGGACCCTGGACGGCTCTCACAAGAGCTGGGCTTTGGATGCCTCACTCAGATTATTATTATTATTATTCTTTAAATCATGCAACTGGGAAACCCAAATTTCAAAACCTGGGCTACCAATAAACTAGCTCAAAGCTCCAAGCAGGAAACAGGATTAAATTATTATTTTTTTAAAAACATATATAAGTTTCTTTCTGGTTTTCCAAATCTCAAGAGGAAAACTGCTCAGCTGACAGAATTTTGGTGGAAGGAAAAAGACATGAAAGATTTTCTGCTTTGGGAGCAGGGGCTGGGGCTGTGAAGGAATAATGTTATGGTTTAATTTTAGTTAAAAGGGAGAATGTTTTGTTTCAAAGCTGCAAAGGGGGGGGGGTGTGTGCTCCCAACTTTCCAGTTCAACCATTCAGCCTGAACATTTGCTTTGTAACTCAAAGGCTTGGGGAGTTACCTGGGGTTTTAAATAAATGTCAATAAGTTAAACCTGCCTGGCACAGAGTCCACACAAGGCAAGATCCATCCTCGAGGGATTTTGCCCGAAGCCAAGTGCAGAGAGTGCAGAAACGGGGTCGGGGGGGGGTGGAGGAAAAGCCTCGTGGGGCTGCCCAGCGCAGGGGACCCTCCGGCCCCACGACACTGCAGCGACCACCGAGGCGAAGAGAAGAGCTTTTCATCAGCCCCCTCCTCCAGCCCTGTCCCCGACAAGGCTCCCGCTGGGGAACAACCTCCCGCTCGCCAGGACAAACTCTCTGCTTCGTGGCCCAGAACCCCGGGCAGAGCGAGGTGCGCGGGGCGACGTCCCTGCCTCACGCCGTGGGAGCAGCCGGCTCCGCTACTTGCTGTTGGGGGTTTGCTTCTCCTGCACCGGCCGCTTGTGCTTCTGGGCGACGCCGTAGGGGACGTGGGCAGCGACGGTGCCCAACTCCTTGGCTCCCTCCACGTGGAACATCTGGTCATCGAAGAAGATGTGAGGACGGATCTTTTTCAGCAGCGGCCCTTTGGGAGCCCCGGCCAGGAACAAAGCCTCATCCGTCTCCAAGCCCCAGCTGCGCAGAGTCTTTAGGGCCCGGGCTCCCGAGCTGGCCGCGCTCCTGGCGGTGACCAGGTAGGTACGGATGGGACACTCCATCCGCAGCCCCTTGGAATAGAACTTCTTCTGCAGCTTTCCCAGGGCCTCCAGGAAGCCCTTCAGGGGTCCCTGCCAAAGCAAGAAGAAACCATCAACTTTGAGGACCTCCAGGTACCCAGTCCCAGCAGAGCCAGACGTGCTGGTGAACCCTTCTCCCACTGAGCTCCCAGAAGTGACAGCAAGGGGTCCAGCTCCAGCCATCCCATCAACCAGCAGGACCAGGTTGCTGACCCACCCCATCTCACGCTCCACATGCCAACCCCTGGCTTGTGCCCAGAGCATCCCCACAGGCTCTCTCTCCTCCAGAGGCTTTTTCTGCCCGCGCTACCTGTGCCAGAGGCTTGTTCTCATGAGCCTTTTCGTGCTCAAAGAACATGTCCAAGCCGTGAGCCTTCACGATCTGCTCCGACTCATCGGAGAAGAGCACGGCGTCACCATCAAAAGCCACCCGCAGCTGGTCCTCCGACACCTCCAGGTCTTTGCTGGGGCTGAAGATCGTGGCTGCAGCAATCCCTGCGGAGGTAAAGCGGGAGGCAAGAGGTGGCAGTTATCCAAAGACCCAACCTCGTGGCTTTTCCAGTGAGGAGCAAAGCAAAACACAACGGCCCGGAAGCAAACGCTGCAAGGAAATGCCGGCACCCAGTAGTGCCTGCAGCTTGGCCCCGAGACCTGTAACAGCAAAAACAAATCCCCAGATGACAAACCTCCCTCTGCGTGCAAGAATTAACAAAGAAAACCAGTGACTTTGCCTTGGAAGAGCTGTGGAGCTCGAGGAAAGCCTTATTTCTATGGAAACTAGAGGCTCTTTGGAGCAGCAAGGGTGGGCCGTGGGACGAGGCAGAGCCTAGCTGCACGTGGAGACAGGGGCAGGGAAACTGGAGCTATCGCTACTGGCAGCAACCCCCTGAGGGCTCCAGGCTCCCCCCTCAGCCCTCCCCCAAGCTGGACCCCAGACTCACCCTCTTCAATGGCCCCACTCACTTTCTCGGCGTCGGAGGAGAGGTAGAGGTTGGTGTGATAGGCCTTGAGGTAACAGATGGGGCTGTTCCCTCCTGTCATGCAGAACCTCTCGATGAACAGACCTGAGGGCAGATGGACCCCGGGGGTGAGCTTGACTGCCCCTCAAACAAGCCCTGATGCTGCTCCAGATGGGAGCTAATTCTGGTCCTGCTGCCCAACAGCACGGCCAGGAGCCAGAGCATCCTCACCCCCCGCCAACCTCTGCTCCGAGCCCAGGAGATTCAGGAGAAGTGGGTTTGGAGGAGGAGACAGAAGAAACCGCCTCCTTATCTTGCTGCCCAGCACTAACTCTGCCCAAAAGCCACGCACAGGACAGCTCTGCCCTCAGCTCACCATAGTGGTTGATGCTGTTGATCAAGCGAACCCCAACCTGGGCGTGGTTGTTGGTCATGAGGACGATGTCGAAGAGCTCCTCGCTGTCGGGGTAGAGCTCACGCAGCTGCGTGTTCACCGCTTCCAGCGCCTGCAGCACCCCAGGGCGAGGGGAGGGGGGTGTCAGCGAGCCCTGGGCACGACCCTGACCCCCTTCTCACCTTCTGTTCACCAAAACCAGGGACCTGGCCTGACCCCAGCTACACCCCGAGCCAAGCTGACATCAGCAGGCAGTGGAGAAAAAAAAAAAAGAAGACTGATTTGGATGGGAAAAAAAAAAACCCCAAACCAACCACATAGCCACTCTGCTATTTTCAACGACAAAAGCTTTCGAGTTTGCATTAGGAGAGGAGAATAAATGAGCTCAGAATTACAGATAAGTGTTTTTCAAGCAATCAGAAACAAACCAATTCTCTCCCCACCAAGTGGATTAGTTTCTTTACTGGGAACAGGCCAAGAGCTCTCTTCAGCGAGGGCCAGCACACGAACCCGCGCTAAATCCAGTGGAACTGGGGCAGAGACTGGAAAATATTTTTCCGAGTTCGAAACGCCTCATTTCGACACGACACAGTCAGAAATTGGCCGACTCTGTGGCAAGGCTAAGCGCAGCCAATTTAAAAGAATAAATAAATTGTAATAAAAGGTATGAGAATTCCCTACGGGGAAACTTTAAATACGATCCAAGGGGAGACGATCTCTTCAGTTCTTGAGCTCAGTTGCCAATTTGGAAAATTTAGTGTTTCCTCAGTCCTGGAAGAAGCATTTCACTTGTCAGGAGGTTTGTTTGACCTCTGTTTGCTCTGTGTCTACATCCCTCCCGCTGCTCATTCCCCATCCCCTCCCCACACGAGCACCCCACTGCCCTCCCCTCTCCCCACATCTTCGGGGTCAGGACCACAGCGCAGATTCAGCTTCGGATGCTGGGTGCTCACCTTGACAAAGGGGAAGGCGGCCCCAGGGAGGAAGGGCTCGTTCTCATGGTCCAGCTGGTATTTCACGTAGGCTTCCACCCCTTGCTCGTTGTAAATCTTCTGCTCCTCCTCCATGCGGAAAAGCGCTCGTGACGACACCGCGATGGTGATGGCATTCTCGGGCTTCGGCTGCAGGGAATGGGAGACAGGCACAGAATCATGAAATCACAGACCGGGGTGGGTGGGAAGGGACCTTTCAAGGTCATCTCGTCCCTGCAGGGAGCAGGGCCATCTGCACCTAGAGCAGGGTGCTCAGAGCCCCGGCCAACCTCCCCTGCAATGGTGCCA
>WTSP01013986.1:24940-51661 GCA_025331215.1 Actenoides lindsayi
TCGCGGCTGCCTCCGCTAGCCGCGCAGTCATACCGCACTGTGAGCGCCGCGCCAGTCCCGTGCGCGAGACGAAGCAATTGCTCAGTTTGCATCTCAGCACATGAAAAATCCTAAAGTGTTGCAGGGACAATTGATTATCCAGAGGGCACCACACCATTTCTGACTGAAAAAGGCCCTTTCTGGCATCCTGCTGGTTATCTATATGAACATTTCTTTTGTATTTTTCTTTCAACAACTGAGAAATGAAGAAGGGTAGAAAATGAAGTTATGGGGAAAAAAATCAAGAGAAAACACTTTTTCATTAGATTGTTAAGGTTTTCAGATCCTTGACTAGGGATAACCATTTTGTTTCCTTGACAATACTCACCATATTACCTATAGCAAATATTTAAATATTTCTTCATTTGTTCTTTAAGGACTTTGTTGCAATAGACCACACTCCCTATACTAAAAGTATATCGTGTGAATGAGAACAAAATGGCCTTAAAAGTAGCTGAGATGTTTTTAGGGAGTTGTTAATAATCCAGCAAAAGTTCCACAATCTGTATTTTGATTCATGAATCTTTGTCACAATGAACCAGTAGCACTTACAGAGACAATAACACTGAATTAGTTGTTACCATGATGTGACTATTCGCATGGTTAAAGAACAGTTCATACTTAAGTGATATGTTTGCCTGAATCTTTCAAAATACTGCTATTTATGCAGATCAAAGAGACCTTGGCAGTTTATAATTCACAATTATCAGTGATTTCTAAACTGTGAAAAAATTGAAGTAGCTTTTTTTACTGCACAGGACAAACAGTTAACAATGTGTATAGGATTCTTTGCTTTCATGAGTCATAGCCTATATTTAAATAAAGAAAAAAACTGAAATCTAGCAGTCAGTCAAGCAATGTATAGATTATTCTTTAGAGCATGGTATACGTACTGTAACTAATTCCATAATATAGAATATATATATCTTCAGTCCTTAGTCTCTTTTCAGAAGCATTAAAGCCATGACTTGGCCAGGCCAGGCTGTCTCCTGTCTCTTAACACAGACTGGGTTTGTGGAAAAAGAATTTGGGCTACTGAGGAATTAAAATGATCTTTAGAAATATAAGCAACTGTTTCCACCATTATTTTAACATTTGTTTAATAATAACTGTGTTATAGAGTATCACCTAAAAGTTAAAGATTCAGTTATCAGTGTATGGAGACCTTGATGTCTATGTAGAAACCTGTTAATGCAATGGTGGGAACTGTCATCCACGTTTATAAAACATTTAAAATACAGGCAGCAATTACCTTACATTTTTGCAATAGACAGTGTGCTGATATGACCATTGAAATGAATGACTGGAAGCACCTCATTCTGGATATTAGCACTTAGCTCAAACATTCTGTATCACAATTTCAAGACAATATGAAATGCACTGTATACTTCCTATGACCTAGATGAATAAACAGGCAAGAAAATATTCCTTTATATAGACATGTATATGTAAACATAAATATGTACATAGACATACAAGCACAAGAGGAAGGCAAAAGTAGATGCCTCTGAAGAAGACAACACTATGTCTTATTTTTAGTGGTTTCCCAGGACAAACAAATGCCACAAATCACCAAATTTTATTGCTAAATAACCCCTTTACCCTCAAAAAAACATAAAACAGATTGTTGCTACTGAGTAGAATAAAAGATCGATTGTCATGTGTGATTAATCTGGACATTTGAAAAAGTTTCATGTGATAATCCTGCAGTTTAGTTTGACAAGAGTGAAGATTAGACCATTCTAAAATCATCACAAAGCGTATTCAGTTTACAGGACCCGAGTATGGCAATAAGTTGCAAGTCAGTTTAATTCTGTGCTTCAGAACAAAGGGCAATTTCTGCTGAACACTTCTCAATGGATATGCAGGTGAGAGATGAGATGCAATGTTGCTGAAATATTCAAAAGCTGATACCCATACCAAGAGAAATTCTGTAATGTAAAATATCACTGCCTTATTTTATTTATTTTTTTTTTTATTTCTTGCTCTGGGGTTTCTCCCTCAATAAATTGCCTCCTTGACTGCCAGCTTGTGGAAAATCCTTGGGTTTGCTTGGCTTCCCAGCTGCATAAGCTATTCCCAGTCTCTTAGTCATAAATAAAGAGTTGCATGTGGCTCAACCTAGGCTGATTGGCACATACGGCAACTGATTAACTACAAGTGACACTGGGGGACTGCCATTGAATGTGGCCATTTTTCTAAGTTCCTAATGAAATGATGGACTCTCCCCTTCGGGGCAGAATCATCCATTAGGCCGATGTGAACTCAGCTGAAGGTTCTTGAGATTCTTACCTAGCCATGTAATAACCTTAAGGTTCTTACACAGCAAAGGCAGAGACTTCTTTGTGAGGGGAATGATTTAAAATGTCCTGCTTTGTCTTACTTAGAAATTGCTTACAAAGAGCAATTTGGAAGTGGTTGTATTGGCAGCTGTCTACCTCCCTTCTGACACTTCTGCTCTTTCCCTCAAATTTCTCAGTGCACAATTGTTCTACCCACCAGAAATCATGCTGCAAAAAGAACACTTTCTGCTTCTATAGTATCTTCTCTCAGAATAACTTCATAAGATGGTTTATGAAATGTACTGAATTTAACATTACAGTATCTTTGCATACTCCAGTAGGAAAAAGCAGTAGGGGCAAAGAGAAGTTCAGTGGCTGGCTGTGCAGGCAGAAAAGCTGAATATGGTCTAATAATTTCAAGCTACCAAGTTAAAATAGTTTAAAAGTGACTACTAGAAATTTCCACGTATCTGCTGAGATGTAACTATAATTTCCATGAGGACTCCTGGTCTCATGTAATGTTAATAATACAGGTTATGTTCAATGTGGAGATCAATGCTAAACACAGTCAACTGAGACATGACAGAAACTTGAAGGTATGGAGAAAAGTAAGGTTCAGGAGGCTTCACACATCAGTACACCTGAGAACTTCCACAGATTTTCATCCTGGGAAAGTGACATCTTCCTTGTAAACAACTGAATGAGCCTTTCAAAAACATTCAAGAAGCCACATACTGATTCATATCATAAAACACTCCAGTAATAATGTCAGTGGATGTTGGTTTTATTTGGGGGGCTTTTTTTTCTAAAGGCCCAGAAAAAGCTTTGTGTACTTCAAACCTCTCAGTTTTTTCCAACTACAACTGTGACAAAATCTCTGTTTGCCAAGTTCAGTTCTTTAAAAATCAGCATGTGGCTGTGGGCTGTGGAAATGAAGTCTGTCCTGTTCTTTTCCCCATATGCACTACTTGGTTGACCTATGTATTGAGACCATGTTTCATGTCTTTATGGGGACTTCTTAAGCCTGAGAAACTTGGTAGACAAAATAGTCAGAGGTTGCTGAAGTGGCAGGTTTTTTGTTCAGCAATCACTACAAGTAATGATGGCAGGATGGACTTGCTTACCACATCTTTGCATACATTTCTGTAAAGAAAAAGAGGAGTAAGATGAAGGTTTGTCACCATCTCCATCATCTGAGGCCTGTAGAATTGTGATTATATTCTTACTGTGGTACTGCAGAGACAGATTTTCAAAACTGGGCTTGAGAATAGGTGAAAACATTTGTTAGGACATAATATTTCGCTCTAAAAGTGAAGGTCAATATTCTTTGAGTTGTTGAGGACCTCTAATGTTTTCCCAAGTATACAAAGAACAGGGGAATTAAGTCCTCCTCACCCTGTCTGACCCTGCTTTCTGTAAAATACATTTTCTTCAAGAAACAAAATGTTATCTGAGTACCAGAAGGACATTTGCATTAGATAGTCTAAATGTAGTCAAGGCGGTTATCTTTCCATGCTTTATCTTGGGATACTACTGTTCCTGCCAACATAAGAGCTTCTTCAATCCACTCATCATCCTTTCCTCTTGTTTGAAGACTGGCATAGTTTAAGACCATACATCTGGCAACAAAGTACCACTCAGATGCTCATTCACTTATACCCTTCTCCAGTGGGATGAGGAGGAGAAAATACAACAGAAGGCTCAAGGGTGGAGTCAAAGGACAGGGAGGACACACTCACCAATTATGGTCATGGGTAAAAGACAGACTCCACGTGGGGAAAACAAAATTAATTTAAACAAAACCATTACCAGATCAGCAGTTGAATCAAAGTAAGACAGGGATAAATTCAACTACAATTGGATCTTATAAAAACACCTTCCTCTGACCCTTCCCTTCTTCCCGAGCCCAGATCTGCTAACTCCTCCACCCCAGGGCCACAGGAAAGCAGGGAATGGGGGTTGCAGTTAGTTCATCCCATATTGTTTCTGCTGCTCCTCACAGTCCTCCCCTGCTGCAATGTGATGTCCCTCCCATGGGAGGCAGTCCTCCACAAACTTCTCAAACATGAATCCTTCCCATGGGCTTCAGTTCTTAACAAATGTCTCCAGTGCGGGTCCCTTCCATAGAGTTCAGTCCTTCAGGAACAGACTGCTCTGGTGTGGGACCCCACAAGAGTCACAAGTTCTGCCAACAAAGTTACTTCATGGTGGGATCCTCTCCACAGGTCTACAGGTCCTCCCAGAAGCCAGCTCCAGTGCAAGCTTCCCACAGGGTCTTAATCTTCTGTGGATCTCAATCTTTTCAGCAATCAACAGCTCCAGTGTGGACTTCCCTTAGAGGCATGGCCTTCTGCAGGCCATGCAGCCACCTGCTTCAGTATGGGGTCCTCCACAGGACGCAAGCAGGATACTGCCCCACTGTTGATCTCCAAGGGCCGCAGGAGCTGCCATCTCACCATGGGCAGCAGGGGAACGTCTGTTCCCTCCGTCCTTGCTGATCTCAGTATCACATAGTTGTCTCTCTTAAGTCCCACTCCTCTCCAAACCCAAATATCACGACCAATAGGATTTCTCTTCTTAAATATATTATTGCAGAGGCACTGACTGGCAGGCCTCACTTGGGGCTGGAGGAGCTTCTCGAAACTTCTTACAGGAGCCATGCCAGTAGCCCCCTCCCCCGCTATGAAAACCCCACCAGACACAACCCCAACACAAAGGCAAACTTAAATTAAACTAATCCTGGCTGTGTAAAAGTTAGACATGTAGTTAAAGCCATTCAACAGTGACATAAATATCTTGTGTGCTTAGATTCTTAGTCAGACATTTAACTTCCAGCCTGATTTTAGTCACTTATGCATAATCAAGAGCTTCTTCCATCATTACATCCTTTAAAATTTATCTTTTCCTTGACACTCCTATTCTTGAATGCCAGAGGTCAAGGCCCATGAAACCAGTCCTGTTCCTCTGCACATATCCATGTGCACAAATTGGATCAAGTCTTTACCCTCTAATAGTCCAGGTTCACCTTCAAATTCAAGCTAAGCATGAAAAAGAGCCAAGACTTGCTTCAAAATCCTGATGCTGGATATTGTCTTGATCACAGACAGGAGAGAGGATAATGAAGGAAAGAGGCTGACTTTGGCAGTGAATGTTCTGCCCTCTACAATTCTCATCCTAGATTGCTCACTGACAAGAATGGGGAAAACACTCCCAGAAAATACAGATTACCTTTTTTTTTCCCTATTTAGAGCATCCCTAAATGAATGCTGGGTGTATAACTCTGTGCCAGTTTGAACAGCAGCTTGCAAGCCCATTTAGCACTTTCCCATTTGGTGTCCAATTAAGACAAAATCCCCTCAGTGACTGGGTGGGGTAAGTGGCAAACAGAGAAAGTCTTAGAGGACATTTCACAGGAGACAGCTGCCTTGCTGGAAATCAGAAGCTGAGGCACAAGTCCAGATGAGCTTTTATTTTTTTTTTACTCTTGCTTACTCAAAATGATTGCATAAATGTTGAAGGAAACAAAAATTTAGTGTGAGTTTCCATAGACTTCAGTGGAGTCAAAATTTTCAAGTAAACACATATTACAAAAGCCAGGTTTAGAGAGATTAACACTAGTCTGGATACATTCATTTTCCTCCTAACAAGGACACCAATCTCTTTCAAGAACCCTAATTGTTCCTACTCAGAAGCTATTAAAAATTATATATTGTATTATATTGAGAGTTCCTCTAATTTAAATGTAAAAAATTTGTAAACATCAGGATTATATTATGTTCCATTCATCCATTTGATTCTCTAGTACATTAGAAAGGGGAAATATACATGCATTGCATTTTGAAGATTTTATTTTAAAGGCTGCTTTAATGAATTCTTAATTACATTATTCAAAAGATCCATTATTCAGCATTCATCTCACTTCTAAATGAAAGTCTTTACCTGACATGTGAATGAAACGAGTCTAAATGCTTTCCATGCCACCTAGGGATTTGTAATAGACTTCTTGCTGAATGGCAGCAGTGGGTTTTCTTTCTGGTTTAAATTTTTGTGGATTGTTTGTAGAGATGGACAGGTATGAAATACTGAGCTGTCCCAAGCATCAGTGAACCCTCCAGGTGAACTCAGCCTCACCTGATGTAATGCAACCTCAGTGCTTGAGGCAGGTGAAAGAGAGAAAAGCTAGGGTGAAAAACATTCATAACATTTCAAAGGTCTTCAAATACATTACACAATACTCAACAACTTTATTTTGGGTGGAAAAAGCTTATAGCCCCTTGCTAAAGATTTAAATTTTTTTTATGATTCACCATGAAAATAGGTCATGAACATCGTAAAAGGAACTGAGATCTGTTTTTCAAAAAGTGTAACTTTTACTCATTCCTTATTCATTTCAGTAGGACTAATATCTGATATTAAATTTGGAAAAGAGCTTAGGAGGAAAATATACATATTGGTTTTCAGCAGTGTAGTCAGCAACTTGAAACGAATACACACATGGCTGATCAGGATTGTACAGTCCTACAGTACATACATTGGGCCAAATTCCTCCATGGTTCAGTCCGTTCCTGATCCTGGTCAGGATCTGGATCATACTCAAGGTCTACTTGCTCCAGACTGAGTCATGTAACAGATCACTACCCGTCTCCTAGAAGGACTGAGGTGGTTTAAGAAGATGAAGTTATATTGTTATATTTAAAATTCTGGTAACATCTTTTCTTAATCACAAATTTATCAGGTTCAGTAAGAGTTTTGCTACATAAACACTTTAGAATTTTCATTACAGAAATTGGCTGAAAAAAATCCTAATTGCCTGGAAAAAATCCAACTTGTGTTTTGTCAGAAAATTTTAAACATAACATTAATACCAGAGAAGCATACGTACTGCATGCCTGTAATTGATTATTTGCCTACATGTTAATTCTAAATATAAAGAATATTTCTTAGGGAAAGAATATTATTTAGAGCATTGAAGTTATCACTGACTAGATACTACAGTATAATCTCAGTTCCTTGTGAAAGGATTGAAATATTCAATCTCACTTCCTTGTGAAAGGATTGAAATATTCATCTCCCATAGATTAAGATTGTCTGTTTCATTTGCATTAAAAAGATGACAAACTTTCTCATTTCAGATTAACATGCCATAGATAAATTATTATATACATTCTGTTCTTAGCTATCTATGTTTTATAGAACCACTTTTGCAAAAGAATGCATATTAAAATACTTTTTGAGTGCTTCTACAGTCCTTAGATCAATTTTTTAAAGTACATTTCTTAAACTACATTTTGTTGCTTTTCATACATATAGATGGAGATTTGCTAGTGTCAAGGCATTGGTGAATATATCATGACCTTTCCTCCTACCTGATTATGAAGGCGACTGTGAAATTTAATAGGCTGCTTTAATTTCAGACCATTATTTAGGGCTCAGTACTGGAAGGTGCTGAGCACGTCTCGTGAACTGCCCAGCAGTACCATTCCCACTGGCTGTCTTGCTCAGTACCGTGCAGGACTGTGTTAATAATACAAAACCCACAGCACTCATGTGATGCAGTCAAGCACTGGTTAACGAAGCAGCTGCAATACCAAGCAGGTTGAACCATCTACTGATAAAAAAAAAGCAACATTTTAGAATGCTTAAAAAATCTCAGATGAAAAACCATATCATCCACTCTTCTGACAGGCAAAATATATGAGTGCTGCTCACTGGGATTCCCATCCACTCAGCCTAAAACTCCTCTCTCTAGGAGTGTTTGCAGTGCACAATTGAGGAGCCACATAACATTGTGCATCCTGTGCACAAAAGAGATCCTTCTGCACAAACCAACAACTGTCCCAGCATTTGTAGCTGATTTCTCAATATATGAAGTGTTGGTTTTGTCCTGGTTAAAGTGAAAAACATGTAAATAAACATGTGGAAAATAATAATTGTATGAAACAAATGCATCCAGTGACATTTATGATGCACTAAGGTATGTGCGTTAAGCCACCACTTCCATATTTGTTCACACACAATTTTATTTGTCTTTTTTGCTGTTTCACCACCACCATTTACCCAGGTAGCCACTCCATTTATTTTTGTGCACATCGTTAAGGAAAATCAAATCTCTTTTTAAGTGAAATTCTGGAAGGAGACACATCTAATTATCAAAAGATTTAATATATGAACAACATCTCCAGGGTGAAATGTATCCTCCTAAAAGCAGACCCCAGGGAACATACTTTAAGCTTCAATCCACAACAGGTAAAGTCTGAAGTGAAAAGGTGTCAGTCCTGCAAAGTATAAGACCAGACAAAAGTCTCCCTAATCTCACTGAATTATATCCTTTATTAGTTCAATGGAAATCATCCAGGGCCACTGTTTATCCATAATACTTATGCTGCAGTCCACTGTATCTCATAGTCTATAATGTATTTCAGCAATAATTTAATTTATTTCAGCAATGGTTCAGTAAACTATGGAAAACTTGAGAGAAACGAAAGATTAGGGCAAAGTCCAAAAAGGTGCCGTAAGCACTTAGGTAGGGACACAGAAGTCAAAAATGCAAGATTTGTAGAGTCAGTGAGGGAACCAATAAAACAGATCATGACTTCATTAAGTTTAATTGCAAGAAGATATTGAATAGAAATACTTGGAAACATCTTTTAGGCAATTACTATCACAGCTGTATGTAGCTCTGATCAGGGTTGGTTTTTTTTGAGCCATGGCACAGTGCAAAACCACTTCTTTTCATCTTCCTAGTATGTAAATTGCATAGAAGCTAAAGGGTTAACTTTGAGTGTTTAAAGAAATGAAAAATTGAGCTTCTAATGACATTATGTTCTTTTTATGTTTCATTTGAATTACTATGTGATCATAGTTTTCAGTTAAATATCTATTAGATTTTCACTAACACATGTCAATAAGACAGTCAGTGCCCTGAAAGCTTGTATGTACAAAGCAAACAAAAAAATCAACATCTTTCCATTCTTTTTGATGAGTAAGAAAGGAAATCTGGTGATATATTCCATCAGATACTTTTAATATTCTGAATTTTAAAAGCATAGTTCCCATTTTTCAGAAGTGTTTTTCTGTAGTTCATGTATTTCTGTATTTCTGGAGTGCATAAAGAAAAATGTGTCCAGCAGGTCAATGGAGGTTCTCCTTCCCCTCTGCTCTGCACTAGTGAGACCACATCTGGAATACTGTGTTCAGTTCTGGTCTCCCTAGTTCAAGAGGGACAGGAAAATAATAGAGAGAGTCCAACGGAGAGCTACAAATATGATGAAAGCACTGGAACATCTCTCTTATGAGGAAAGGCTGAGAGCCCTGGGGCTGTTCAGTCTGGAGAAGAGAAGACTGAGAGGGGATCTTATTAATGTTTACAAATATCTGAAGGGTGGGTGTCAAATAGAAGGGGCCAGTCTCTTCTCAGTGGTGCTCTGTGATAGGACAAGAGGTAATGGTAGCAAGGTGAAGCACGGGGAGATCCACTTCAACATGAGAAAAAACTTCTTTACTGTGAGGGTGACAGAGCCCTGGAACAGGCTGCCCAGAGAGGTGCCTTTGCTACACTTTCAAGAGCCACATGGATGTGATCCACCCTGTGTGGCATGCCCTAGGTGTTCCTGCGTTGGCAGGGTGGGTTAGCCTCAATGATCTCTGGAGGTCCCTTCCAACCCCTACCATTCTATGATTCTGTGATGCGAGATAGTAAGAAAGCTGCTGATGCTGATGAAGCAGGATGGAGCTGTGCCTAAGGCATTCCAAAAGTCATCAGATTTGACTAATTCCCACCCCTTCAACTTTCCATTTGAGAAATTAAGTCCATTTGTATTATATCTTGCTGGGTAGATAGGAGATACGGGTGGTCCTTCTATCAATTGAAATTGTAATTACCTTTCCCAATTGTCTCTGATACTTTATTCAAAAAAGTGTTATGACTCCTAGGCATTACATTAATACAGTGATGGTTGTTTTTATTGTTAATAATAATACTAATGGCATTTTTGATTCAGTGTATGTAATCTTTTATGGCTTTTTCATCACTTCTTCATTCCTTCTTTTTAGAGGGTTTTTTTTAAATTATTTTAGATGTAGTTCTGTGGGCTAATGCTAATGTTAATATAGGCTATGTAAAACTCACAATAAATTGTGAGCCATTCTTTAAGAATCCACAGCACATGTGTTACCCTGACTTATTTGCAGAAGATTTGGGTACAATCATAAAATGCAGAAGTAATTCTTTATTAACCAAGCTCTCTGACTGCACTAATAATGGTAAATGCGAGCAAAAAGAACTTAAGAAGAACCACTTGATATGATAAAGGATAGTTCTTTTACTATTATGATGTATAATTTCCTGTCTTCCCCTGTAAAAAGAAGAAATTTATAGCCATTTCCTGCATGTACCTTTTTCATTTTAGTTTGACAATCCTCAGTCTTTTTACTTCAGCAGTACCTTTGTCACTGGAACTGAGCATTTGAAACTTCTTTCTAATTTGATAAAATATACATATGGCATTAGCATGCTAGAGGTAAAAGGTACTAACATCAAAGTCTGCACAGCTCACATTAGAATGATTTTAAACAGGCATTATATATTTATTTAGCAGGGAAAGAAGGAAGTCTCTTAGAAGCCATTAAAAGGATCTTAATTTTACTAAATGTTTCAGTAACGCATTTTAATTAATCTTCTTACCAATAACTTCACCTCCATAAAGCAATTTAAAAACAGCTGTCATTCATTTAGCAGTTTGGATGCAGTTACAAAACAGGTGCATTGTTACGTTGCAACCTTTAAGGAGTTAAGGGATGTACATGCATACGATATCTTTAAACTTTCAACTTAGAATTATTGATGGATGTAAAGCTACTCACTCAAAATCATCTAACCTTCTTAACTGGTTAAAAGAATATAATCCTCTCAGTTATTAGGAGACCTTTGAAGTGCAACAGTAAAACTCACTCCTTCTGCCTGTTTTGAAAATTCTCATTGACTGTAGACTAAATCACAGGGAAGTTTCAGCTGCAGTACTTTGTCTGCAGAGTGAGCTGTGGATTACTTAGTTGAACTTTGCTCCAGTCAAGACTTTGTAGTGCTTATAAATCTTGAATCCATCTAAGTTCACCTTAAATTAGCCTTGCAAAAACAATCTCTAAACTTCAGCTGTCTGCTTGGTGGCTTCTGGCTAGGTGCCATGCAGAAGCTGAGATGCTGATTAATTGTCTTCAATTCTTAAAAATACCTCACATTTCATTAAAAATAAAATATCGTGGAATATATGCTTTTGCTTTTCACTTCATAAAACAACAGTGCCGGCTGGCTCTATGCAGATCATTGGCAGATACATTGCATTTTAGAAATTAAATGGAAGAGAAACTTGAAAGTTTTACAAGTCCTGAAAGCCTTATTGCACAATAATGCCACTGCTGCATGAACAGCCTGGGATGGGGCCAAACAAGCATGCCAAGATACTACAGATTTTTCAATTTTCCAGCAAATAGAAACAAATTCTGATTTCAGAAGGTGTACTCGACAAACACTTCTCAATGTGTTTCTGATTTGTGGTAAGAATGTTTTTACTGCTGGTGCCCTGTACTTTTGAGACATTTATTTCCTAAAAGAAAGATTCCTTTCTATAAACCTCAACTGTCTGTTTTTCAAAGCAATTTAAAATCAAACACACAAATAAAATTTTTAACATATGGAAACCTTCATATAGAGACTTACGTATTCCAAGTTAAAATTGTTTTATAAACTCTAATGCTTTGCAGATGAAAACACCACGAAGATGACTGTTTTTAGCAGTAATGCTTTTTGACAGCATTAAACCTTGTTTTAGTAATTGACATCAAAATGTTTGGTGGTTTCAAAATGGACCATTAATAAAAATGGCATGTTTTAAGTTTTTAAAATTTTACTTAATACTGTGAAGTTGTATAGAATTACAAATATAATATAGTATTTTTTAAAAGAAAATAATCTTTTACATCTCTATGTTTAAAACAGTGTAGACGCATCTTTAAAGTATTATGTTGGCTTTTTGTTGTAATAAGTATTCTAGGGTTTGGAGTTTGAATTTGGATTTTTTATAACTGTGTGATATATATATTTTTCTTATCTTTTTCAAGTCATTGCTTATCTTCTCCACTGGCTGCCTTTTCTCATCAGCTTTTACCTTCTTTGTTTCATACAGGCAAACCTGAAGATTGCTGTACATTGAGAAATTTATTAATTAAACATAAGCAGATTATTTGCGTGCATACTGAATACTTTTAAGATGTGTACGTTGACTCCTCTAATGTATTTCTGGAGTAGTAAACATTAATTTAGAGGAATGACTCAATCTTAAAGAAGCCTGTTCTTAAAGAGAAAATATTTTAAACTTTTTTTCTGGTTAAAGAGTGTTTAATTTATGGTTGTAGAGCATTTAATTGCCTCACTTTAAAAATAGACACTATTTATGTGGGAAATTTAGCTTCCTAATCTATTGTAGTTCATCAAATTTTGAGGCAAGTTTTAATATCACATATTGTATAGCCAAGATCTGAAAGAATTAAAATTTTGATGCGCTAGTGCTGAATAAACAGTGAGAATTACTGTTTTTCACTAATGTCCTGTTTACAAAGGAATTAAGTAGCTGCTGACTTCTAAGCATGTGTTTAAGTCTTGTTGACTCCTGCTCTGAGAGTCCTGTATGTGTTTTCAAGAGCTCCACTGCAATGAGTTGTAATTTAATTTGCATCTTCCTACAGGCTGACTATGTCTGTATGGACAATTAGTCCCTTTCAGAAACCACAGGAAATAATGAATATGAACTGATGACACAATGAGCCCATTTACCTGGATGGTAGAAGCTGATTGTTTGAAAGAAAGAAAAGATGTTAAAGAACAAGAGCAGCAAAGCCCCAATATACACAAAATAGAGAGCACCAACTGGCTCCTTTTTGGAGGAATTCCAATAACAATTTTTTATTGCTGCCAGAGTAATGGTACTGCTCAGTCACTGGCCATGAGAAAAAACAGAAGCAGAAATGCAGGAAACAAACACAGGTGCCAAGTGACTGATCTGCCTCGGTAGGTAAACAAGCAAAGGGAAAGTTTCAAAGGAAATCGTTTAGAGCAGAGGTGTGATCAGGGAGACACTGAAGCTGTGGTTACTCATGCTTCAGCAGGGCTGCTTAAGCCTACTCAGATTTGGTTCCCACTGTCTACGGCTCATTCATTACCTCCTCCTCTTCGCCTGTGCTGGCACCATTGTTTGTACAGCTGCATGGTGAACAGAGTGAGGGACCTGAACCCAGTGAAAAATGACCCACCAGAAATGGATCAGTTCCCTTTCTGATTTACTTCAGAACCCCACAACTGGTTGTGCTGGCATAGCAGAGGTTATGATGTGGGAATGAGACTGTGCAGCTGAGGAGAGGTGAAGCTGTTGAGGGAGGCCCTGTGAGCAGCACAGGGTGGAGGGAGTCACATCCTGGGCCTCCAAAGGGTGTACATGGCCATACCTCCAGCACACTGTCCTCTCCCTGATAGCATGTCTTTGCTACTGGGAGTCTTATTATTTTTGATGTTAGGACACCTAAATCAGCACTCAGTGGAAGTTAGGTTGTCATCATAATCAACAGAGATGTTAAGACTTCTTTCAGTTGCATAAATATAGGCCTCTAGTGCCATCTGAAAATGCCTAAGGTAACATGTCTGATCTCCAACAGCTAGCTTCCACCATGTCACATATAACAGTTCTCTCTGGATGTCTCAAACACCCAAAGGAACCTCAAATGGCACTAGATTATCTCTCTTTATGAAACTACATTAATGTCCCAAGGTGGCACCAAGATACCTAAACAGAGCCATTTAATGTAGATATCTACAAGTGAAAACTTCCATGAGACCATAGCATCATTCCATTGGCTAAATATAGGGATCAGCTGCTTTTAGAGGTGTCTTGAGACATTCTTACAAGGTTTGGCAAATTCTCCACAGGATGCAGGGAATACCTGTGTCATTTTGAACAGTGAGAGTCAGACAGGAAGTCCTAGGATATCTCATATGGCATGAGGACCAAGTCAGCAGGACTCCACTCTTTGTTTAAATCTTAATTGGTAGTAGGTTGGGATCAGTCTGCATTTACTCTTCCCTCAAATACTGTCAGGTCTCATCTGAAGCTCTTATCAACATCTCCCTATTTATTTATGGTTACTGCAGATGATCAACCATACAACAGGCATTACATAGGCTGGCTTATGGGACTTGACTAGGTGGCTTCCTTCTACTCCTACAGTCCATGAGTTTTAATAGTCTTCCTCAGTGTTTTGTGTATTTCATTGAAAGACCGCAGAAAAATTCCCTTCAGACTTACTGAATTTTAAGGCAAGAGAAAGAAAATAGGTATAATCTGTGATGCAGTGAAAAACTCAATAACAGAAGTTTTTAAGCAGGCATTCTTTATTTTGCGGCGCCGGACACACAGGGGATCACTCCTCCAAATATGTGTGCCAATACAAGCTGGGTACACAGTTTATATGCAGACTAAACATACATATACATTATATTTCTTAGAAAAGGCAGTCTTATACTAAGGAGTTCCTGGAATTCATTTACATAGTCCGAGCATGCATAAAAAAATTAGGATTAGGGTCTTTTCTCCCCTCGGTGGTCTTCCGTGACCTCTGGTGGACATTTATTACATCTTCTCTTCTTCATCACCATGTTCTTTTAAGGATCTAAAGCCTAAAATCCTTGTTCTTGCCAGTTCTTGTCTGTTCAGCATGCTCGGGTGCCTCGGGGTGTCTTGTTATCCTGTTCCTGGAGATAAACACTATCTACAAGGTTATGAATTTCACAGTATGTCCCTCCTATACAACTACTCATTTATTGTTGTTGTTTGTTCAAAGATTAGTTGAACTCCACCAGACATCCCGTCTCTTGCCTTCAGTAGTAAGAAGACAAAAAGGTGTCCTAGAGATATCAAAATATGTTAAAAGGATTTCATATCCTTTTAACCTCATGGTTTTAGTCCATTTCTCAGTCAGTATGCCATGCTTGGATGCAAACTATACTTTAGCAGAAAATAAAAGGTATCTTGAATTTTGTATCAGTAGTGAGAAGGATGCAAATTTATCAGCTAATTACAATCATTTAACCACCGAATGATTGCTGTTGTTTTACAGAAAAGTAGAAAGCAGTGTTTTCATCCAGCTGCATGCACTAATTTGTCCATTACATAAGATCTGAAAAAAGCACAGGACTACAAATATGCTACTTTTACATGATTCAATCCTTTTCCCTTTTTTGTATTAATGGACATGTCCAAAATATGCTATCTGCCTTTCTGGTTCAAAAAAGAAATATTTATTATTACTTAAAAAAAAATAAATATGTTTTTTATCTGAAGTGTTCATAAACTAGCACTAGTTTCAACTAAAAAAAATTATTCAAAAAAGAAACACTGACCACTGACATATCTTAAAAACCAGTTTGCTTTTAATTTGAAAAAGTGATTTTGTTCCCTTTCAAAGTAAGTTATTTTTAGTAAGAAGGAGGGTTGTAGTTCAACTGAAATAAAATTAATTATTTTCACTTAATTGTTGACATTGTGGGAATATGAGTTTACCTAGACAATTTTTATTTTTTCTTTTGGTTTGGTCATCTTAATGCAAAAGCTACTGGTCACATTTCTTTTTTTTTTATTAAACCCTAAATAAAAATCATATTTTGTGACTACTCTGAACCCACCCTACGAAACCTGTTTTTTTCATCTTCTTTGACTGTATTTATTTTAGGGCATTCATATTGTATTGTAAACTGCCATGAAAAGTCCTGCAACAGTTAGGATAGGTCATGGTGAATGAGACCTAACAGTCTGGACTGAAAGGAATAAACCTCATCTGCATGAGGTAAACAAGAAGCTCTGTTAGGATAAAGGCATAAATCTCAGTGGAAGACATAGCCCATAAAAGGTATCAAAGAGTCCTACTCTATTAGCTTCACTTAAAGCACACAGTAATTTATCTTCTCTCTGCAGTGACATGAGATAAAGTAATAGCAGAAAGGGGAGGCTCAGAGCTCTGTAAATAGATTTTCTCCTGAAAGCCTGTTTACCCAAGGTGAACTTCTGGCCTCATTGAACGTGGTGGTAGAATTCCTATCAACTTTATCTGTAGTGGGGAAGGGTTTGGAAAATACTCATTTGTTGAATGATGCGAAGCTGCATTTATACCAGTATAGATTCAGTACCAGCACTTTTGGCATCACATAGGATCACAGAATTGTCACGGTTGGAAAAGACCGCTAAGATCACTGCATCCACCTGTCCAAAAAAAAAACAACAAAACCAAACAAAAACACCAAAACAAAACCAAAGCCCAAAAACCCCCCACCTCACCATCCCATTAGATCATGTCCCAAAGTGCCTTATCGACATGTTTTTTGAATACCTCCAAGGATGGTGACTCCACCACCTCCCTCACATTCATTAGGTAGCTCCCCTATCATTCGTTGAATTTAATGAAATTTTAGCAGGTGCAACTTGTTCCTATAGCAGAAATAGGAGTAAGGTACACTAGAATAAAACACCTTTATACTGATCGTATCTTTCAGAAAAATATTTATATGAATATGAAAACTGATGGCCAGGCTGTATAAAAAATGGGAGCAGTTATAATTCAGACACATACCTAGCTAGTTATTAAGCTTGGATCAAGGCTAAATTGCAAGCTGGCTGCAGTGCTATTTGCAAAGAACCCCTCAGAGATTTTAATGATGTCACTGAGACCTTTTAAAAGCAGCAAGTCTATATAGTCATTCCTTTTGTCTCCCAGCGATCAATTGGAAAACATGTTCCATAGATGGTGGAAATTTTAAAGGCTACAGAAGCTGTAAAGTCAATGGTGTGAATTCTCTGCAGTTTTCTTCTGTCTGCCTGTGGCTGAAAGGTGTCATGTGTCCACTGTCTGTATTCTACAAAATCAAAACAATACTTAGATTTTGAATACCAACTAGTGCAATTTTTTAAAAAAAAACCCCGCAGTACAACTCCACAGCAGAAAAACTAGCTCAAGTTTCCTATTTATTTTTCTCAATTTTTGTGTATTAACTACAAATAGCACAAAAAAAAAAAGCAGTGTGTGTATAAATTCAACATGAAAACAGGAGGCTACAGTTCACATTGCTATGAAGACTTAGACAGGAGGAGTAAATCATAAATATGATTAACGATACCACCTCAGTTTTCACCTTGAGTGTCAAACTGACATTTCCCATTAATTCTTGAAAGTCAGAAGCAAAATACAGAAGATGCGTTATATACAGACATCTAAAACAGCTGTTTGGAGCTGTGTGTTGTGCCAAAATATTGAATTGTGTTATATCTAGGAAAACAAGTATTTTTTATTATGCAAAAATGACAATAGAAACATATGAAGGAAGACTGTCTTGAGTCATCCTTTTATTTTTTTTTTAATTATTATTGCAGCATATGTTTGCATATGTATACAGAGACATAATTCATATATATATTTCTGTACTTTCTTACAAAACCATATACATACCTGATGAAAACAAATTTAATGTAAATTTTATGGGTCTGCACTTGTGACATTTGTTTGACTAAAAGTACCCAAGGTTTATTGTTATTTCTTACAAATTGTTAATAGTTTGTTGTTAGAATACTGAAACCCTGTTCCAAGAAACATATCATAGAAATAGAGTTATGCAGAGCAATGTGCAGAAGAAAATAACGGTAAATTTTGAACAATACGGCTGCTGTGAATTAAATTTTGATTGTTTTTTGAAAAAGAAAATATATATAGATACAGCAACTAGATACGGCTCCCTGTGCTGCTCTAATTCTCTCCGCACTCATTGTCCCCTTGGGCTGCTGTGTGAAAAAGACTGTTTGATGGCTTTTGTACTACAGATAATTATATTGCAAAAATGGACCACATGTGTTTAACACAGCTCTGTAGAAGAAGGAATTCCAAGAACATCTAAAAGTCTTATGAACAATCACAGTGAATTTTGTTAGTATTTGTTCACAAATCATTGAAGAACTTCTCAAGGTATATCCATATGACTTAATGCAAAACATGGTAAACTTATGTTAGTAATTATAAGAAAATACCAGATCAGGTTTTTGTTACAGCATGGATTTATAAAAGTCCCTTAAAATTCAGTTTTTTCTTAGTGCATTCTAGATAGTTCAAGCACATAATTTATTTATTTTTTTTACTAAATATAAAATCAATTACAGTTGTATGGGTGACTATTCAGGAGATGAACACGCACTTTTTTATCTCAAAGGATGTAAGATTTTAACGATGGCTATGATTTTTTTTAATGCTAGCTGCATGACTGGCAGACACCTTTGCTGCAAAATAGAACAGATTTGAAAGACAGATTTGAAAGATTGGCCCGTATCTTGAAAAGATAAAAAGGTAAGAAGAGCTGAGTGATGCTAGCTTCATTCTCAGAATGATGTCTAGTACTAGCTAGTGGTAATAGAAATACCACATGATGAAATTAAGATCATGATGAGTTATTGTTAAGCAATAATGCAGTTCGTAATATTATGAATGCAGCTATATTTAAATTGTTCTATAAATATTAACTTTATCTAACTTTCTTCAGAGCTTTCTATATCTATCCTGTGAGATAAACATTTATTTGAAAAGGTATTCATATATCAGGGAAGAAGTTCTATAGCAGAGAGAAACCTAGTCTTTTTTGATATCACATCATGAGAAAGAAGAAGAAAAACAATGAAAAACTTTAATGAAATCTTACTAAACAAGCTATGAGCATGTAAACCTCTCTGATGGCATGCTACAGCAAGCATAAAGCACTAAATGAAAGGTTTCAGTAACTGTCCTCTAATTTCACTGCTTTTGCTACCTGATGAAGTAAAAAAAAAATCATTCCCCAGTTAAATGAGTGAATTTTGTCTTTTTGGTCAATAGTGTTGATTATAGAAATAAGTATTAGCTAAGAAGAGCATCTGTTGTGGAGTAATGGATGCACCTAGGTATTAGTGAACCAAAAGATTGGGCAGATGTTTTGTTTCTCAAGGGAGAACACATCTACAGTGATTTCACAATAAAAACCAGGGTGGTTTGGTTTGGTTTGGTTTTTAAAGGAAACTTCTGAAAACCATTAATGATACACACTTTTTTTTCTTAATTTATGAAGCCATCTGCACTTCATCTTAAAGTTGAAGTTAATAATTTGAAAGCAATAAAGAGCAGAAAAAATGTAATCATGCCTTATAGTCTTTTTCTTAGCAACTCTGAATTATATTGCTTCATTACTTTAAGTAAATTCAGAATACTTTCTGTGGCTAATACAAAGGCACCATTTCTTCACTGTGAAAGTCTAAACTAAAACTAATTCAACCCAAGCTGGAAAGCAAAGACCATAAAACTAAATAATTGGATGAAAAAATGGGGACTGATGAGTGATGAATTCCTCCTTGCATTAGTGTCCATTTTGTGGCTTGTAAACCCATTGCTTGTTCAATATTGTGATTTTAATGCACTGTTTGGTTTGGTAACTAGATTTTTTATTATTGTTTCATATATTGATCTTAAATGCAAAATAGATGCTTAGCGTAAGTTAGCTAGTCAGTGCAATTTTGGGGTGATTTTTGAATATCTAGAATTTTAAAAACCTGTCACTTCAGCATCTGGGAGTATTAGTAGCTTGGCTACATTTTTTTTTATCTTCATCCATTTAGTGAAGCTTTAAGGCACATATTTTACTTTTGCCAATCATAAAAATTAAAATTTCTTGAAATATTAAAAATGAAAGCCTGTGTCTGAGACAGTAGTTGACCTTTTGTAATCTCAATATTCTGTTTTCCCAGTTGTTTTATTAGTATGGGTTCATGAGGTAGGGCATCTGAAGGAAGATTGAGAAAGGGTAATTCAAATATTGAAGTATATGATCATATGTATCTCTCAACTTCAATACATTTTAGAATAGCATTTAAGTCTGACTGTTTTTATCAGCACAGAACACAATTTCTGTAGATGCTGTATTTCACCAATGCATGTTGAGAATGAAGCTGACATACTGAGCTCCTAAACCACCTGTGCCATCATTGCTCTTCCATAAACTCAATTTTCATACCATCATGAGGAAAACCTCTCTAGTGTTAGTTTGCTTCAAAGGCTTCTTACAAAGCTTTGATTATTTAATAGATGTTTCAATAAATAAAGTACTTTAATTCTTGTTCATCTTTACTGGGATGCTTTTTGTACCTCCTTCACCATTTCTGAGTTTGTCGTAAGAAAACGTGTCTTTTCTATTCTAGGATAAAATGCAGTGGAGAACAATATTAATCAGAAACAGAGAGGTTGTGCTGCTTCTTGGCACAGGGCAATCTTTTATTAATACGGTGATGAAATCATCAGTATGCCTGAGTGCCAAAATTGATTATCGCCTCTCTGTTTTTTTGTCCTTGGGGTTTGTTTGCTTGGTTGTTTGGTTTGTTGTGGGGTTTTGTTTTTATTTTCTGCCCCAATTTGAGATTTATTTTATCTGTTGAACATCATATTTTATCTCTGTGAGAGAATTTCTCGATGTTTCATAGGCATGGCTACAAACAGTAGAATATTTAGTCACTTCATTGCAAAAATAACTACTGGCTTAAGTGCGAGAGTTTGCAGTCTTTTTCATACTCCTTGCAACAGTGAACATAATGTTGTCCTCTCTTTTCAATGGGCAGATGACGCTTGATTTCTATCAAACATGTCTCTGAATATCTCAAGGGAGGTCTTAAACCAGCTAAATCTAGCAGTTATATGAAGATGTTGATAAAAACTGAATTTCTGTGGCAGAGACTGTGAGGAACACTTCTCTAAGATCACCTAAACTTTGAGTTCACCACCTGAGTTTAATGTCAGTGTTTAGCAGTTCAAAATTCACATCCTGAGAGACAGATGTTAATCCAGCAGTATTTGTGTCCTTGGAAGTCAGAAGACATATGAGTTTGTATCTGAGAAGATGTTGCCTGCACATTGCTGAAAATCAAGTAGTAGAGAGTCTCCTTCAATGGATTTGAGCTCTACAGTTGTTTTTTCTGTCATATACACTGAAATGTAAAACAAAGTATCTGGTCACAGTTGTGTATCCAGTCCTTACAGGAGGGAAATATCCTGTTGTTTTAACCATAACCTACAGAGTCTATAAATATTGCCATTTAAAGGATATTTTGCATTTCAAGAACAGTGCTGTGTGGCTTTTCTTTAAAAAAGAATCATACTCATGAGTTCATTGCATGCAATTGTTGAAGTTATTGCTTCATCTGTTTAAATCCTAGACATACATTCCTTGTGTTTTATTACTGTTTACACAGTTTAACCAGAAAGGGAACCAAACCACAATTGTTAGAGAACAGTTAAGAGGGACTTGGGTGGGATTTTACATGAAAAGACATAAATGGTTGAGATAACACCCAAGAAAGAAAAGCAGGTATCCTTCTTGCTTTCTTTTTATCTATCTCAGTTCTTCAACACAGTAAATCTAAATCAAAACAGTAAAGCCTTGTATTTCTCCATGAAGTCTGCAGATGTTCTGAGCACTGCATTTTAAAGTCAGTTTTCAAGCTGACATCAGAGTGGAAGTTAAAAATATACATTTCATATAGGAAAATTGTTATAAAGAAGGCTCTGTCATGCCAGAAGTTCATAATGAATGTTGATATTTAAAGAGGTTAGTAAGATTATTTTATATCATGGAATTATTTCATCATAAATCAGATTAGATCAGATATTGTAAATATATATATATATAGGACATAACAGATGTATTAATGAGAGCAATATAGCAGTAAGGATGCACATTACTAACCTTAAGAAGAAAGTGTGTCATAAATTGTATTAACCACTGCATTCTGGTTCTAGGCTACTAGGGAAAATTACCCATTCCAGTAACTGTAATGGAAAAGCTTTTGATATGTGGTTTATGTTTGCCATTAGCCTTTTTCATTTTAACACTGTAAGCTCTTATGGTGTCTTATTCTTGGCCAGGATTTCAGTATATTACTTAAGTAAGAAATAATACAAGTTATCTAATTATTTTGGTTTGGGTTTTTAATATTCTATTTGGAATAGAATGGGCAGAAATTATCTTGTGTCTATATTTAAAGGCAAATATTTGATTAGTCAGCTTCATAGAGCAGTTACATACAGACCCGACAGGTGCATATCTTTCTTTAAAATTCCACAGAGCTTTGAGATTGTGACTTTCCAGAGACCACAGCAAGCTCTGTAACATTCACCGCATAATAAAATTAAGCGACCTTTGCTATTTGCATTCTCGATATGGAGCACACCTGGGACTTAGTGATTGAACACTGCTGAGGAGCCATTTTTGCTGTTAAAGTGTTCAGTCTGGAATAGTGATTGTAAAGCTGCTTCATAATGTCAGCAAAAACTATGAGATGATTGCTACTCATTCCTTCAAACTCTGCTGAAACCCCTGTTGCCCAGCTGACTCTTGTTCCATGTCGTCTTCTAATTACTTAATGCTTCATTACATAATTGGAGGATCTTATTTTTTCCTTCTGAAGTCTTTTGGAGTCTCTAAGGGGTTTTTTTTTGTTACTGCTTAGATACAGATGCCATCAGGGATACCTCTGACAAGAGTTCAGGTCCTTCAGTGTGACAATACATAATTTTAGTATGGCCAGGAACAGACACAAAAAATAAATCGGATAAAAGAAGACCCTGTGAAGAAATCACAACAAAATAACCCGAGGATTGGATTTCTAGTGATTATAAGAATAGAATATAGGAAAAGGAGCACTTTTGACCACTAACAATTAAGTTACTTGTCTCTAAAATTTTCGCCTCTGAAGGCTGGTGTCATCCTTACCTTCCACAACGGGAAATACTTCAGCATTTGGATGTATTCTGTGATCTGTTTCAGTGGGTTTACAGTGGTTTATATGGAAAAAGATAAGTTTTGATAAGAAAAGATAAAGTTTGCAAAGCAAAGAGTCTGAAAGAGGACTTTCATCTGAAAACTTAAGTAGGACATAGTCCCAAGGAAATATTCTTAAATTGTGTAATAACTATTAGCATTAAAACCTCTCACATAGAGTTTCTTATTCTGTGCCAACAAAGCAGGTGTTAGAAAACACCTGAAGTCCTCAGTTCTGCTAGGACATTACTAGCCAATCACAATACAAATGCATGAAAGAATACAGTCCTTGCCTGGATGTATCCAGTCAGGCTTTCACCATATGAAATGTAGCAGCTATACAGCAGCACACAGGTACCTGTTTTAGCCATACTGCGGTCTCTAGATGAAACCTTTCAATCAGATCACTTTGGTTGAAATGAGAAAAACTGGATTATTTCTGAGATTATTCCCATCATGGCAAAACAGTTTACTACTGATCTTCTGAAATGTTTAGAGGTATCACTGGTGAATGATAATGTTATTCACTTAAAGAAATATTTGAAGAATTCCTTGCTAATATCTGAAAGATCAATGTGCATGTGTATGTGTAAAATCACCACTACCTTAAAAGGTAATTACTTTGCTATCATTGTGTGATGCTCTGCATTGCCTCAAGAAGCATTTGATTTATAGCCTGCTGTTAATCTGGTTACAAATCTTAATACAAGAAAAATTAAGTTCATCACCTTATCAACTGCTGAACAAATTAATCATGAACTGCAAGACAGACAAGCAGATGACTGTAACAGATTTGGCATTTTGTAGTGCTTAGTCTGTCTCTGTAACAACAGGAAAAACAAAATTCTGAAAATCTGGTGTAGTGATTACATAGGAAAAGTAATAGAAAGAATGGGGCAATGGCTACTGTTCTTTCTACTGTATTTGTTGGAAAAGAATGGAAATGTGTGATAGGAATATCTTAGACTAATTTTACGGTTTTGTGAAAAGTGAGGTAAGTGCTTACTGTTCAAATGGAAGTGGCAAACATTAACAATATTAAAACTTTTTCTCTTTTTTCTGATTAGCTTTCATTTGGGTCACGTCTTCCAGAATAGGCCTTTCTCATAGAAATCATTAGTCTCTGATCTTTATTACCATCATTATGACAATAAGAAAAATGGAGAAAACAGAAATGAAATTAGTACTGTGCATTAGTATTGTACCTAGTGTTGCACTGCTTATTTTCATGGTGGCAAATTTTAGCATCCATCTCATGTAAGTAATACATCTGTATTGCCTGTAAGTAATATCATCTCACTGCTCCTAGTAACACTGTAGCCAGATATGAAATCTCAAAGCAGTTACCTCCCTACTTTGATATCGAACTTACTTCAGAGTCATTACTTTCTAGGGTAGAGTTCTGCATCCAATAGATATGGATTGCATTGTTTTCCTACACACATGCTTTTCAATTTGCATATATGAAAATGCATTTTGATTGATTAGACTCAATTTACCGAATAATCCAGACAGCCCTGTCTGCTTGTCTTTTGTCAGTATTTTAGTCTTTCATTAGACTTCTTTAGATTTATGATCTATGGTTTTATGTTTATTAGCTGAACATATGGAACACTTCTAGAGTCAGTAATAGTCTCTCCAAGATCCCGAAGGTAATATTATTATTTTGTAACATTTTTTCATTAGTAGCTTCTCTTTGGAATTTCTTAATCATTTTTTTAATTTATTGACTGAGCATTTAATTCATATTACACATTGATTCCTGTTTATGCAGTTGCAGATGAATCATCCTACTGAAGACTCAATACCAACAAGTGTTCCTTATTCTGGAACCATTTTTTGTTACCTTTCATTACTTCTTCACTATCAAGTGGCATGGTGTAAAAGAAATCTGTAGAAATTACAGCTCTGAGGACCTTCCATCTATACTACGTGCATTCCAGTGCTTTTACTGAAGGATAGTTTTAATGTGCACTAAAACCTCAACGTGGTTGGAATATGTGGGTATGGTAGGGGCTTAGCAGGAATCAGTCTTAGGCATCCTCCACTTTCATCAGTGTGGAAGGAATCCAGTTTGTGCACTGCTGCAAGATGAAAACCATGAAAGGAGGCTGGATGACAATTTGCTTCAAAGTTGTGTTCTTGATACTATAAAAAATGCTAACACAGATACTCCTTTCTTAACAAAACTAGCAAATTCATCTGAAAATGAATCTAATTTGACACCATAGGCTCTACAATATCCTGGGAGTTAGCAGTCTTTTATTCTTCATAGTCTAAATCCCTTTTCCATTTTCCTCATGCTTGATGCCAAGCTTATAACTAGCCAGGTGATCCTGCTTGACACTTCTAATGAACTGCAAAACATCAACACATCTTGAGTCTTTTGTTATACTCCCAAAATTGTGGACATTATGAAAACTAAAAATAAAGACCAGAGATTCCAAAGCAGTCTCAGTTAGAACTTCTGAATAAAATTTATATTCAGTATGATAATTTGAAAATTAGATTAAATGTAGCTTTTAATAGCTAATGTCTTAATAAAGTCCTAGAAATATCTGTAAGCATTACAAAGTTATAAGCACTTTTTTTCTGTTTCTTTATTCCCCTCAAATGGAAGATCATTGTAGTACTTTTTTCCCCCTTTTGGTAGTCCTACCAATTTCACCATTTTTGTTTAATAAAAGCTGTGACTTTTAGAATTTATTCTTCCTTTTCAGTTCCTTGTGTACTTCACCTCTTTCTCCTTTCTTTTTTTAAGACACTGAAGTACAGATTTCCCTAGATTTTTCACAGATTTCTTCAGCTTGTCATTTTTTATTTATTCCGACTGACTTTTCTCAATTCTTTTTTAATGTAACTAAATCATAGAATCATAGAATAGTTATGGCTGGAAGATACCTTTAAGATCATCAAGACCAATCTTATTCCTAGCCCCATCAAAACCACACATCCCTAAGCACAACATCTAACTGGCTCTTAAACACTTCTAGGGATGGTGACTCCACCACCTCTCTGGGCAGGCCATTCCAATGCCTGACAACTCTCTTTGAAGAAATGCTTCCTAATATCCACCCTGAACCTCCCCTCTTTCAACTTCAGACCATTTCCTCTCGTTCTGTCACGTCATCAGGGAGAACAGACCAACTCCTGCCTCTCTACATCTTCCTTTCAGGTAGTTGTAGAGGGCAATAAGGTCTCCCCTCAGCCTTCTCTTCTCAAGGCTAAACAGACCCAGATCCCTCAGCCTCTCCTCATAAGACAATGCTCCAAACCCTTTACTAGCTTTGTGGCCCACCTCTGCACCCTCCCCAGCACCTCAACGTCCTTCCTGTAGAGAGAGGCCCAAAATTGGACACAGTATTAGAGGTAAGGCCTCACCAAAGCCAAGTACAGAGGAAAGATCACCTCTCTGCTCCTGCTGACCACACTATTCCTGATACAGGCCAGGATGCCATTGGCCTTCTTGGCCACCTGGGCACACTGCTG
>WTSP01013987.1:0-63425 GCA_025331215.1 Actenoides lindsayi
CGCGGGGGGGGTGCTGGGGGATGGGTGGTGGCGAGGGTGCTGGTGGGAGGGGGGGGGGGGGGGGGGGGGGGGGGCGGGGGGGGGGGGGGGGGGGGGGGGGGAGGAAGTAGCATCAAGCAGAAAGATTATAAGGATATTTTGAGAGTCTTCTAGTTCACTGCTGCTCAAATTCCCCCAATGCAGTACTCATTCTGATTTCTGGACCACATGCAGGGAGATGGGAAAATGCAAGATAAGCTGAAGAAAGCAAAAATTAGCTTCAGAACTGCAAGGAGATGCCTAATGGGAAATATGTATTTCTGAAAGGGTAGTGAAAGTCCCAAAGTAAATTTACTCAAGGATTAGCCTCAGGACTCAACTTACTTAGTATCATTAGTAATTCAGACCCAATAAAGAGGAAGTAGTACCTACATCTATTTAATATCAACATAACTATTGAGTTCCTGATGTGACACGAACACTGAAGATCCAAACACGACTCTGGGAGATTTCACATAAATATTGACAACAAACAGATTAAGTACAAATGTCACTATACATGCAATGTCATGCAGTTACTAGGAAGGCCCTCTGTTATTCCCATCTCAAAGAATGGTATCACAGTCAGGAGCTTTGAAAAGATCACACAAAGAGACAATGAAATGGCTTCAACTGTTTGCCTTAGAAAGGGGCTACAATGGACAGAACACGTTAAAAGTACATCAAATAAGGAATCATACTAGGAAAGGGAGATGAGGATTTTCTGTTCTCTGTTACATAAAACCATAACAGGGAGACGTGCAATGAAACAGGGAAAGGTGGAAACTGAAAACTAGCAACAGAAGATTGTTTTTTATACAACATATAGACAAAGCAAAATTTATTTCCCCTGAAGGCTGAAAATGCCAAGAACTTAACAAAACTATGTAAGGATCTGGGAGTTTACAGGGCATAACCCATATTCTGAAACCACTGGTATGCATGCACTCATCAGAAGACATTTTATCAACCCCTAACCCTGCCTATCTAGCACAGAAACTTCATGTTATTCTTGGGTATCACTTCATATTCAAGAGTCTGACACTTCAAGAGCAAGCTGCTACTCCAGTTTACCTTACCACGAGAACCAGAAGACAGTCCTGAAAACAAACTTAACCCAAGCCATGATAAATCAACTTGCAAAATACAAATACAGATTTTAAAAATAAAAAAGTTACAGTGCAAAAAGTAAGGGACTTATATTTGCATCTACTCACCCCTATATAAGCTCCAAAGGCTGGGTTTTTTTCATTATATACTGCCCAGCTGGCAAGGCAATCTGAACTTCAACACATGTGTGGCTGAGAGATTTCCTTTGGAAAGGTCTTGCTCTTTTTATTGAAATTAATGACCACCTCAGTACTATTAACAGCTACTAACAAATCATCCCTTTTCTGTAAGGCAAATAAGTACTTTAATGCCTAACCAAGCAATGTTCATATCTGAGGATGAAGCTTTTTCACACATTAAAGCACACACTGTGATGCTTTACTTTGATATTTAGTTAAGTCTTATGAAGTACTGCTAATACAAACCAGATTCTTTCACCATTTTAGGAACAACAGAAGTGTTTCTGAGAAGAATGTTTGCTGAGGAATTGTACTATTAAATTCTGCGTTCACTGTGCCAGAAAAATTGAGGATAGATGAGAACAATCACCTGGTAGGTTAAGCTGGATTTTACCAGTGAGTTGCTGCTGGACACTGATGTACCTCTTGATCAAAGCATAAAATGTCCAAATATATTTTTCATTTCAATGTTAAACTGACAAAAGAGGGGTCAAAAAAAAAATTTTAAAAAAATATACAGGATGTGAAAAAGGTATGAAGGGAGCACTAACAAGTGCTATGCTGTTATTTCATTCAGGGGCTGCAGCAGACAGGTGTGGCCTTGGAAGAGGACACTTGACATGGTCCAAGGAAAGGAAAATTTGTTCAAGAGCCAAACTGCCCCCATCCTGTTTACTGTCCACCTCAGATCTGCCCCTGGATCTGTTTCTCTAAGCTACGCATGCCCAAGTGGAAAGGATCCCTGGCGTTGCACTACACCTTGCAGCCTCTCCACCACTCAGGCAGGGGTACTGCCACATGAGAGAGGATACCAGAATTAAACAGTAAAAGTAACTTCTTGCCTGAGCAATTTCCTTCTCACTCAGAGAAATATTTTCTGCTTTACATAGAAAACAAACAATGCAAGGAAGATAACCACCTCAGAGGTGTACACTTAACTGATAGGGCAGATGTTCATCTGCTATACCTATGAGTAAAGGAGAGACCTAGACCTTAAAGTCTGATGATGTTTCTCTTTGCTAGTATTTCCTGACCTCCCATTACAGATAAAACTGATTTTGTTTCCCTTCACAAACGACCACCTTCTATTTCCCTTCCCTCCACTGCCCTTCAAATCTGGTAAACACAAGCATCTCAGGTACAAAATACTTCAGCAGAGAGCATGACTTCATCAAAGCTTAAAAACTTTACTCCCGGCAAAAATAATGGAAGACGAGTTTCTTGGGCTGTATCCATCAATTTTTATTAAACATTTTCTTCAAAGCTGTCAGGCCACTCATTCCCCCATTTAATGAAAACAAAGCTCTGATGTGGGGCAGCACTGAAAGGCTCTTGAAAAAGATGAGAGTCAACAATGTGACCATAATCACCAAAACTTCAGTCTCACCAAGGCTATTAGAGGATACAATGCTGATTGCTATGAGTGACACAAAATGATAACTCTGCAGACTTCAATATACCTAAAGAGAATTAGATCTTTCTAAACTGTGGATTGCATTTTTTTTTTTCTCTCTCTCCCCCCTCCCCTTTTTTTTTTCTTCAGTTTACTCCGTACTCACTTTTGCTTCCTGTGTGTGGCAGGCAGAGGACACTACCCTAAGCACACCACAGGCCTGGCACCGAAGGGACTTTGGTATCATTTCAGCAGGGTTCTGGTGTACACCACAGGAATGGTTCTCAGTATTTGAGAAGTATGACTGCAAAGTTAGCAGCTAGAGATCAGAGTCAGTCTGAAGGGGAGGGATAGTATGAACAAATCACCTCAAATGTGCTTGCAGCAGGGAACAGCAATGTCCTCTGAGCCTTCTGGGAACTCTTGGATAAAAGATAAACCAGACCTAGACTCTGATCTGATCTGCAATTCCCATGCCCTCAGGAGAACCCAACAGCAGAAACAAGTTAAGTGACCTGCTTTTTTAAGTCAAAGAACATCTGCCACAGCCTTGTTTTTCAGGAATGCAGAGCACACGCTGGAATAGACCCAAACTGAGCCATGCTGAACAGTTCCTGCGGCAATGGTGACAGACTTTAAAAGCCCTCTGTTAAGGAGAGATGCCTTGTGGTTAAAGAAAGAACACTAGAAGCCAGAGCAGGGTCTTCCACACGACCTACTGTGACAGTGACAAGTGACAGTCTTCTTAATCCATTCTTTGTGAGGATTATCCAGGTTCCTAACTGTCGATGTCATACATGCAGACAGTTTAGGTCCAGCTGGATAGTAAATTAAGTCACAGCACCACAAATGTGTCCAAACTGGTTCCAGTATCATCTTGGTTCCAGTAATGGCACAGCCACAAAAGCACAGCCCAGGGACAGAACTAATAAAAACCCTGCTAGGCCTCATCTGGCACCATGCTAAGTTCAGGATTCACAATATTCAGATGTCCCGATGCTTTCTTATGTAGTCAGCCAAAGGCCAGCTGCACTTCCTTGCTTTTACCTGACTGGACTCCACAAAAACTTCATGCGGTCTCCACTCCTGATTTCCACAAATCATCTATTGGAGTCCAAGCTGTCACATACCAGCATTGCTCTGTGTTGAGACTGATGAACCGTTCCAGAAACCAGAGTACTGGGGAACATAACAGAAAGATCTCCTAACTCTGGATCCAGCAAACCTGGTCCATAATCAGCAGTCATTAGAGCAGTGCATCCCATGTCCAAGTTATGATGGAAAACATCAAGTTCCACATTACATACTCTTAGACATATGCTATTTAGGTTTCCCTGTTTTCTTGGATAGCCCAACCATCTAGTACACTGTGTAATGAAACACTTTAAAAATATGTACAACTGAAGTGACATTGCATCTGTGGTTTTCATGGCCTTATGTGCTAAACGTGAATCATTATCGTTCACCTCAAAGACTATTGTTGCAGCAGCCAGTTATTAGTGGGCTAAATTTGTGAGTTCAGTTCCCACTGACACACAGTAAAGTCAAGTTAAGTCCCATTTCAAAGCTCACAAAATACATTATAAAAGTTGCTTAATCTCATATTTTCATATATAGATCCTGCTTAGAAAGTAGAGCGATGAGAAATAGTTTGTGATGTGCATTCTGAAGTGATAGATTTGTTTAGCTGCAGGAATAGCTGTGCAAATTGGCCTTTTCCCAGTAACATCAGCAGCCTGGAAGATACTTCATGACTGATGGGAACTGCATCCTTTTTTCCTCTCCAAATCCTCAACTATATTGCAAATTCTATCTCGGAAGGAATCAATATATCCGTACAGCAATGCTTTAAAGAGAGTACTCAATTACAAGATGAAATTCTGGTTCTACTACCAATCATGACACAAGGTCTGAGAAGATCACAGTTGGATGTGACAGGCTTAGCAGAAGACACTTTGAAAACACATCCTGTCTGACAACACTGTCAGACCAGGGCTCATACCCATACCCAAACTTTGCCCAAAGTAAGCAGTGTTTGATACAGAAATTTGCTCCTGCTCACTAGGATATCACATAATTCAGAAAGCACTAATTAGAAGCACTTGTTCAGGAGGGAACACTTCTCTAAACTCTGCCATACAATGGTTGGGTGCACCTTGCCAATTATTGTTTTCATGATGCTTCAGTTTGTTCCTCTGCACAATAAGGCAGTATTTGAGACACTTTGAGACATTACTTTACAGAAGTAAAATAACACACACCAAATCTCCAGATGACACGAAGCAAAATTATTCTTTCAGGACTTCTCTACCAAAATTGGAAATGAAAAAAATGTATAACTGGAAGTCCCTTTAGTATCCTGTGACCCACAGGGTATCATAGGAAATGAAAACCCTCCAGTTATTTATGTCAATGAGTCCTGTGGTTTTGTTCTTATGGTTACCTCACTCTAAATTCCACCGTGACAACCACAGCAAAATTTTGCTTCTCTGCAGCCATGTTACTACTGCTAATTTAGCCACAGTGGCATAGGGCTGATCTGCACTTGGCATCTGGCCCATGACCCAGTCAGCTAGCACAGCCCAGGGTCAACCGATTACTGTTTCACAGCCTCAGCAAATTTATCTTTTTCTTGCTGTAAATTAGTTAAGTCTCAACCTTTCCACAAGGAGCTGAGTGAGAATGAATGGCTCTGTGTCCATCGTTCCTCGCCTGAGGGCAGATTTGTTTTGGTCACAGTTATTAGCTCCAAGATCTTGCAGATGAAGGAAGCTTTAATGAAAAGACACTGAACCACATCTTAGGCTCCCAGCTGTTTTGTGATGCGGGTGATGAAACAGGGTTGCTAAAAATATCAGATATATGATCCAGCCAAATATAGCTCTCATTCCTTCGTGTGTCTTTAAGAGAGGGTATACGGAGATGAGATATCTTGGCATAAAAGCTCAAGGACTGTGCTATGATTTCCTTCCTTTAATAAAGCCTTCTTGCAGCCATGTGGTAAACAGAACAGCACTAAAAAAAGAAAAAGTCAGAACAAAAAAAACAAACAAACACCAAAAACACCCCCTCCGCCCCTCCCCCCCCCGAAATGCATTTTCAGCCCTGAACTTAACAGGTCCAAAAAAATATACTTGCAGTAAACTTGAGGATTCTGTTCGAAGGTTTTCTGGTACATTTTCCATCTTACAATCATCTTCCAGGATGGAAATTTCCTTCACTGATCACCTGAGGTGAAGGACGCTGTTCCATCCCTTTGAGCAAAAAGGAATTTTTCTAGTTTAAGGGACAGAAGACTTGATATGTCAGAAGACTCAATGAACCAGCTTTAGACACAAACTGTTTGAATTATGGAATCCTCTGATCTCTAGCAGGGATTCCAGTGACAGTTTGTCTCTAGGGGCTCTGTATTCTTCTCTCATGCAACATTACTGAGGCTACTGAAGTGGACAGTAAGAACGTTTCAGATGTTTTGATTGTATTCCAATTCTGTCTACGAACTGAGACAGAATAAGGGGTAACTAAGAGTTACTTCTATCTTTCAATTTTTTATTGGGGTTCCCTTATTCTCCAGAGAAATACACTGGATAAGATAATGTCAGCTATATTCTGCTTCAAGGTCTCTACTCCATTCTAATGCAACATCTCGCTATATTCTGTCTGCACAGTAATAAGGACGCTATGCAGCAAAATCACTGCTTCTTTCCCAAAGAGAAATGTCAAGTTCCTCACCCCTAGCAGGATGCCATCTGCTTCTGCCCCCAATGTGCTTCTACTAACCCACAAAACACCTGCTTTGTGACACACAGAAAATGCAGAGCTGCCAAGCAAGAAGTAGTATTCAAGGAGCATGGAAAGTCTTCAGGTCCCACCTCTCACCCCATCAGCATTCATCCTCTTGATTCCAATATTTACACGGCACCTCTTCCCAGCACTGACAGGGTCAAGTGCTTCACTGAGTCAAGTGGCAGCCAGCACAGCTATTGTCATTTATTTCAGGGACTAAGCAGTACACACTCATTCTCATCACTAAGAGCTGCTTTCAAAGGACCATGCCTCTAGCTGCTTAGTTAACATCTCTGAGCCAGTGCAGACCAAACACAGATGAGGACAATGCTCCGTGACTGAGTTGCCTTGCTTGATTACCACCATGTTTTTACCACCACTCACACCACTGCCCCAAGCGACTGTCAGTTCGCTCACACTTAATACTGGTTCTGCTCAAGAATATTAATATTCTACCTAGACCACTAAGACCAAGACAGATTCCAGGTAAATCAGAGTAAGACGCCAACAGACAAGTGAGAGCTGTTACACACAAAATTTCTTTATGGTCCACTAAAAGGAAATAACTAATATGAAAATTCAAGAAAAATATTTAATTATTAGTTTGACTACTGCTCTAGCAATCTAACAGAAAAATAAGAATCACATCTTATAATTGAAATGACCCAGTTCCTATTGTGGATCATCAGCAATGCAATAAATGCCTAGAAATAAGTATCTGCCCTTTTCTTCTGATGCCAGGTTCTCACGTTTTCAGCACAGTGAGTTGTCAGGTGAGAGAACAATGATGATGATGATTTTTTTCTCCCTACGTCTTGTATCCAATTCTAGGTTACTTTTTCAGGCTTATACTTCACTTTGTAAACAGTGTACATTTTTTCCCCTTCTAGTGGTTCTCAAGTTAGTTAAGCTACAATTCTTTCTCTATACAAGGTATGATGAAAGATGGCGTTGTATCTTTTGGGAAAGAAGCAAGCAACAGCACAAAGTGAAGTAAAACCTAAGTAAATCAGTTAATAGTATAGCTTAAAACAAGTTCAAAACAACTAAACAGGCAAAAGACACCTTACCATGGGAAAATTCTGCTATTAGAATTGGTACAGGCTGGGCAGTAGTCTGATTCTGGAACTAGTCACAAGCAGTTTAAGCTAGTTACAGATAAGTGATTTTACACATACAGCTAAAGTTAAGCTACAGTAGATTTAAAAAAACCCATGTAAACTCAGACAGGGCATGACAAGTTTTAAAGCCTGATATGGGTAATTATTATCAGAAATCTTCAGATATGTTACCAGCACTTGGAAAACCAAGTTTTCTGGGGGACAGGACTAGAGAGCCATGGACAGTAAATAGACAAGCCACGAAGGCATTGTTTCAAAATACTAGAAAACCCACAAACATTCAGTCCCAGTAAAGACTCCGGCTAATCTACATGGATCAGTCCTAACGGACAAAGCAAGAACACAGAAAACAGCCTGTAAACCAGACAGAACACAGCAAAGAGCAGAGTGAGGTTTGGAACAAAGTCATGAAGCTGAGTAGGAGCTTGAACAACCACTGGGGAACCAAGGACTATCACTGAAAAGACTGAATCGGGTAGGGAAGTGGCTCGAGTACTTGACAGCTCTCATGAAGCTTTTGTGCAGATCCCCACTTCATGCCAGTTTAGTACTTACTGATAATGGGCTTGAGTTCAACACCTTAACCCCTACTTGATCATAAATGTAGCTGCTGTCTATCTATTCACTCCAAGTCAAGGAAACAAGAGCCAGGCATTACAATGGGTCTCTTATAAACAAATGGGCTTTTGCATGATCTCTGATGCATTCTTATTTTTCTGGATACTGTTGGAAGCATAAGCTTTCAATTTAAAAGATGTGGAAGGCACAGCAGCAAGCTATGGATAATTAGTCATAAACATAACCAAAGTAGCTAACATAACTCCAACTGGAAGCAGCAGTCAGGGCAGTATCTGACGTGCAGGTCAGGCACAGAAATTCAAGACAGAAACAATTCTTCTAGTTCATCAGGAGTAACTTCTTTGATTTAATTTGCTTTAATCCTTCCTTATATCTTTGCACCAGCAGAAGTAAAGCCAGAAACCTCTCATAGCAAAGTGGGAAAGAAAAAAAAAAGCATGAGAGCACCTCTTTCTCCTAATTGGTAAACATACTTATCATCTGATCTCAGGAATATAGGGAAAGGCCACAAGTCGAATCCTTCAAGGCAACATCAGAAGATGTAGTTGTGTTCCTGAAACAACTGAAAAACACTGTGCTTCTGAGCGACAAACACCAAACTAAGCATAAAAGACTGATTGGGTCTCCACAGGACACCATTAATGACATCGAAGAAGATATAACTGCAGCAACTATTAATTTTACTTCACCCTTTCAACTTGAACAGACATGTAGAAACAGAGAGAAGAACATGATGCAAACACACAAAGGAAATTGTCAGAGGGAAAACCTGATGTAGTTAGACTTTATCCTAGAACAGCCCATGCACTAATCACTAAATATTTAATATTCTGTCATGGTTTAACCCCAGCTGGCAATTCAGCACCATCCAGCTGCTCGCTCACTCCCCCTACATTGAGATAGGGGAGAGAATCAAAAGGGTAAGAGGAAGAAAACTCCTGGGTTGAGGTAAAGACAGATTAATAGGTAAAGCAAAAGCCACATGTACAAGTAAAGCAAAACACAGAATTCATTCACCACTTCCCACTGCCAGACACCCATTTCCAGGAGAGCAAGGCACCATCACAGGTAACAGTGACATGGGTAGACAAACACCAACACTCCAAACATTACCCCCTTCCTTCTTCTTCCCCCACAGTTTTATATGATAACCATGTCACACAGTCTGGAATATCCCTTTGGTCAGCTGGGGTCAGCTTTCCTGGCTGTGTCCCCTCCCAACATCTCGTGCACCCCCAGCCTACTCACTGGTGAAGTAGAAAAGGTCTTGACTGTGCAAGCTCTGCTCAGCAATAACGCATCCCTGAGTTAACAACACTGTTCTCGGCACAAATTCAAAACGTAGCCCCATACCAGCTAACATGGAAAAAAACCCAAAACTATTAAAGTCAGCACATACTCCTAAAAATGACAGTAGAGACCTCTATGTCTTATTTTACAACAAATGACTGTATAAACTGTAACCAGAACTATCTGCAGTCCTTGTGTCTACAAGGACTATGAGAAGAAAAGAGGGAGGGAAAGGGGCTCCAGCGCTTTACAGGTGTTCCTTTGCTTCCTCTGTAGTTACTTTTTCAAGACAAGACAGCTCTACTTGTGAGGCATAGAATGGCTTTGCCTCGAGGTTACAAGGTCTTCAGAAACCTAGTAATCAAGCTGACAACATCTACAGAAGGACACACCAGGTAACAGGAAAGCTCTGTGAAATTCAGGCAAAGCAACAGTACTTAATGCATCTACTCCTCAGAAATGACTGATTTACATGGTGATTGAAAGAGAAGTACTTCTATTCATAAAAGTGTGTCCATTTCCTTGAAGCAGCAGTTAGTCTAAATGCTAAAATAAAAGTCTCTACTTCCTTTTGTATAGCTCTAATTATTTAAAGTAAGACTTAAAACCTGTGTACGGCTCAAATGTGTTATTTTTTCATCCATTTAACAACACAAATAGGTTCACATTCACCTCTCCTGACCACTTTTACAAACAGTAAAACAAGTTTCTTGTCCTTATAATGCAAATGCTGCAGGAAGATGTTTATTTAATGTGGAACCGAACTGCAGGTTTTCTAAAGCTTTACGCTTAACTTCCCAAGACATTCACAAGCCTATGATGCACACACCAGCATGAAGAATAAGAATGAATCCCTAAATCCACAGCAATCATTCAGGACTGAGTGAGCATTACTGTGTAAGAAGCTCAGACAATTCTGCATATAGAGAAGACATGCTTTATTTCTACTCAGATTTCAGAAAGAACTCTAGAATTACTATTACGAAAGAAGTTATGAAGTGCATATTCCCACCATCTATCTTTTGTGACAAAATTTGATTCCCTTAGCCCTATTTGATTGCCTTCTCCTATTAGGTAAGAGTAGTACTACTTGTACAATATACACATGCCCACAGATTAAAATGCATCATTTTTAAATGGCATTTCTTCCCCACTGCACATGTGAGAAAGTTAAGTCATTCATGTGAGCAGAGTAGAAATCAGGCTAAATGGAAGGAAGAAAAGTGCTCATCAAAATTCCTGCTGAAATACAAAGAAATTTAAAGTGGCATTACAGCTCTGACTGCAAAAGAAGCCACATCCCTGTGTTGCTGTGAAGCGTTGCTGGCAGCAGGGACAGCAGCTCTGGCAGTGCTCCCACACCAGGGATGCCCACAGGTACCTGGTGTATCCCTGGTGCCTGATCAGGTGCTCATTTGGATCCAGGCAGCCAGTCCTTGAAATTAAATACAAAGTCAAGAGACTAACTTCTGAGTGCTTTTCTGCATAATGAGGACATGATTGGACTTGTTTATCACTCCAGCAGCTAAGAAATACCTTTGGTAATACTCATTTCCCAGAATTCCAAATCCTATTCCCCTCCACAGCCAAAAAAACTTTTATGTTCTCTTCTTTTTAACCATCATCTTGATCACAAACTTTTCCCACTGTGAATAGGAGTTACTACTACTTTAATACAGGCTGGAGTAAACCAAGTAAGCTTAGCAAGAAGATTTTGCAAAGTGAGATGTGACCACTGCTTCCTCAATCCAGTTCTGGGTGTGTACGAACAGTCATGCTGCCAGCTGAGACAAGTTGCAGGTTGAGAGGCTACTGGGTTAATGAAGGATGGGCTAACAAGAAAGACACGTAGTTCTAAAAGGATTGATAGCTCTGGTCATGGCCTGGCTGATACACAGAAATTTTACCAGTATATCTTTTTACTCATATTTTTAAATCATGTTATATAGTATTCTTTTCTTAGCCTCACTTGCATAGTTCAGTCATCTGTTGGGTGATAATGAGATGTTTCAAAACACGCAACTTCCCGCCTTGAAAAGATCAAATGGGCCTTGAGATGGTTCTTTAAGCCAGAGTACCCTTGATAACAGGGACTCAAGATAAGCACAGAAGAGGACACAGGTGTTAAGATAAGCACTGGAAAACTAATTTAAACTGACCTTCTTGGAGCATTCCAGGGCCGAAGTATGGATAAGCTAACTCCATGATCATGTATGGGCAAAGGAAGCCCAAAGTTCAATTAGTGGCTACTGTGAGAAAGACCAGAAATGACCACTGGAGGGGGAAAAAGATCCTAACCCTAATTTTATTAGGCCTTCTCAGATTATGTAAATGAATTCTGGGAACCTATTAGCATAAGACTGCCCTTTCCAGGAAATTTGATGAATAGGTATGGTTTTTGTGTATAAGAGCTGGTGTGTTTTGCTGATTTGTTGGAGCACTTATGGTGGAGAATCACCACTGCCACTCCAGCACTGCAATGAAGAATGTCTGCTTAATAACAACTCCATTTTTATTAGGTATTTATCTCGGAATCCTTATCCAGCCATCCCTAGCCTCCCACCTCAGTGAGGAGCATTAGAAAGCAAGGGGGTTTGGAAGCTCTGGATTTTTGTCTCAGTTCAACAAGGGGAAGTAGAGTGTCCTGTACCTGGGGAAGGAACGACCCCATGCCTGCTGCAATCCACCCAAATAATATTTTATTACTGAGTATAAAAAGCTTTTGCTTTTCTGTTTGGTGGGTTTTTTTTTTAATATAGTGAAACAGCTTCCACCCTTTTCCATAAATAGCAGAGGAAGGGGGATACAATTTCCTTTTGCTGTTCAGGAAGTGGGATAATTTCCTTTTTGATGATTTTTTTAATTTCTGGCACAAGCTTCCAGCACACGTTTGTTGAGCCTCTTGGCATTCTGATCCTGACTCTAGCACTAGCGCATGCTTAGAGCCTGTGGAAAGTGTTTTCTTACTCCTCAAATTTCTTCCTCCTCCTCCTGTCCACTCTCAAATCTCAGTAGCTCTCACAACTGGATGCAATATCACTTCTCTTCCTTAAACACAGAGGACACTTCACCTCACTTTTCCTCAGCAATACATTCGCTAATTCTTCCTGGGCATTGCTTATAACCAGATATTAACAGGTCCTGGGAGAGCCCAATGATTTAAAATAGGCACAGAGGGAGGACACGGAAAAGGTGACTTTCACAGTGATTTGCCAGTTATCAATTCTGATCCAGTATCATCTTGTTTCCTCCCCCACATGCCTGAAGCAAGGACAAGGCTGCTGCTTTACAGGCTACACAAGTCCCTGCTGCCAGCACCTAGAACATACTCAAGGACAGCACTCAAGTTGGCCCCTCTCAGGAAAGCAACACTCAGGGTACTTGGGGGCTTCTAAGTACTTCAGGATCAATTCAAATATGTTGATATTAAAAGCCACACAACTTCTGCTGTCTTAACTCTGACGATTCAAGCCATTGTTCTCATCTCATCTCACTAATAATAAAGGCTTTTTCAAAGCGGTCAGCTAGGTTCATATTTTTGTATACATGGCATAAAAATCTCTCTCACTGTCCTGTGGTTGTATTAGGTCTATAGGATTAACAGAGGAGTCACAGAATTATTGTTTCATTGTTTTATTACAAGAAAGAGATGATATCCTACTATTTTTAGGAAGCAGCCGTTGAGACCTAATGTCTAGATTTAAACTGGAAGAAATAAATATCAAAAGCTATGAAAAATATGAGGGAAACATTCTGATGATGTGTTACCATGACATGAAACATTTGTAGGTGATAATATGGAACTGGACACTAGAGTATAATTAATCTCACTGCCTGTTGAATAAAATGTGCAACTTTCATGACGCCTTTTCAACAGTTTAAGAAGGGAAGTTATCTATTACACCTTTGACATTTGGCATGCTGTATGTTTTCATGCAGCATTGTTTTATGTGGTTATAAACTAATATAAATGATCAATTGCTCACAAATATACTGGAGCAATTACTTGACATTATGTCACCAAGGACTGCAGGTTTGCTTATATTTAAACTTTTTTAGGAAAGTGACAATGACAGATGTATGGCCTTTTCCTCAAGGAAAGGACTCCAAGGTAGTTTCTGTTTTGGCAGATACCATTCATTTGCTAGTGTAAGGGTTTCTGTGAACACTGTGCCTCTTTAAAATTATACAGGAGAAAAATGATTTGTTGATCACCTTGTAAAGAAGTGAGAGCTTCCTCCTAAAGACACACTGGAGAAGGTTTAAATTCCCACGAAGCTGAGAATGTAGGATCACCTGTTAAACATCACAGCAGAAATGTTTGCTAGTTTTCACACAAGGGGAAATTCCCCTTTCACTTGTAGAATTTACACTACTCTGGAAAATTAAGCTTTGAAGTGAAAGATGGAATACAACCTAAAAAATTAGAAGTTCATTTTTTTAAGGGAGAGAGGATACTCTGCTCACTCCTTCACACAGGCTACACAGCAGAAAGGAAAGAAAGAGGTCTTTTCCATAGAACAGCTAGCCTACAGATGCAACTAGATCGCAGCAGTCAGGAAGGGATTCCAGCGCTGTTCTCCAACCTTTAGACCATACTGCACAGGTGGCAAAAAGTTTAGTTTAAAGGAGAAGGTAGAAAGAGACATTTCAGAGCTAAAGTCATATTGCCAGTAAAAGTGAATCACTCAGATGCATTGACATGGACTGGATGATACCAGACTCTGAAAAAGGCAGGCCTGAGCTGCAAGAGGTATTAATACAATCCACAGTCTACAGACTGGCTATTGTGCCCCCCAGCACATGGCTCAAGTCCAGTGCTGTAGCTTTTTCCCTTTAACACAAACTGGCTTCTACATATGGCAATTAAGACTAACCTGACAAGTGGGAAAACACCTGTACAGACCTCTCATTACCTTGGCATCCCACACTACTAACTACATTTTAATAATTCAGTGTTACCCGAGATGGACAATTTTTGTGATATTCTACAGCCAGTGAACTTCCACTAGATGAGCTGCCGCTTTCCCTAATCCCAAAGTTTTAACATTACTAAATCCTGATTAGCTTTCTTGATCAAGCAGGTTCCACGCCTAACAGCCAAGATATATTTTACCTAAAGCTCTATTCACAGTTGGCTGGGAAATACCTATTATAATTTATAGTCACTGGCAGATCTGCTTCAGAAAACTCACTGGAAGTAATTATCTGTTGTGCTTCATGGATGCCATATATAATATATTCCAAACCCCTAAACTGCATAGAATTCACTGATTTCTTAAGTTTTTTTATTCAAACTCAAGACTCTGACCATATTCATCAAGAATATCAGAGGCTTGGAACTAGTTTCTAAAGAACTGCAGCTCTGTCATGATGCAAAGGTAGTGCCTTGCTGAAAGAGTAAAAATTTAGAACATGTTAGGCTTGGCAATTTGAGACTCTTTAATCCTGAAACTAACAAAATTCACATCAACTAACAGATATTTACCTGAGATTTGAAGAGAACATAAGCTTCACAAATCCTATCACCACAGCAAATTCCTTATAACGAAAGAGAAACTCTTCTCTGTATGGGATGCAGTTATAAGGATTGAGAAATAAAACATTCCTATACATCCTGCTAGAGGTCAGAAATATTTTAAGGAGACTGCATACATACAGAAACAACATAGATATTACTTGGGTTAAGCCCAAGACTGAAGCCACAAGAACTGGGTTTTAGTCTCAGGCCTGCCAATAATTCATTGGTGACCTTGAAGAATAACCCCAGACCTTTGAAAAACAAAACAAAATACCCAGTCATTAACAGGTTTGTTGAATATATGGAGGAAAAAAAAAATAATTAAAAAATTCAGTAAACAGCTTTGGAGCTCAAGAATTTTGATGTCTGTTTTCAGCAATAGCCTTAACTGTGGTAGTAAAATTAAGTTTAATCTAGAAATCTGCTCCGTAATAGTGATGGAGATAACCACAGACAAGTTAATGTAAGACTTAGTAGCAGAATAAACATATTGAATTTTTTTATTTTTTTTTAAGTTATTATCCTGGATAAAGACAAAATAAAGATATGAGATTTGAAGAAAGGAACAAAATAACACAAAAAGGACGTGAAGTTTCAAACTCTTCTGGCTTGCAAAAAACCTTGCAAACCTCATGAAGAAGTCTGAGGAATAACCCCAGAGACCAGGTTATGCCTTTTCCAACCACTGGTAGAAGTGGTTGGAAAGTATCAGGTAGATACTTTTATAATTATTACTTTTATAATTATGCATTCTTGTATTATACTATATGCCAAAACTTAATGCTGCTTGCTCTTCTGAGCCTTGAGAGCACTTTCTGCCTGACCTTTTCCCACCAGCAGTAATCTCCATATTGGGACTGGTGAGGGGTGTGTGAGATAATCAAATATGGAAAAAGCTCTAGCCTCATTAGTTCTTGGAAAAAATCCCATATCCAGGTCCACTATAGTTTGTTCATTCTGTCTCACTTGTGACACCTTTTAAGAGATCCATATAAATTTAAGAAATCCATCTCCTGTGTGACCTTAAGATTATTTGGCTCTTCAAGAACTGCAGACATTCAAAACAGTCCCTGTTGGAGAACAAAGAGGAGGGCAAGGTGAAGGAAAATTGCAGCGCATAATGCTTCCTTTTTTGGTAGCCAAAATAATACATCTGCTTGTGGCTTATGCATCGATCTCACTACAGTGAGAAAAATAATAATAAAGAACAAATTTATCCATTATTTGTGGTTTGACAGTTTCTTCATTTTACTGAGAAGAAACACCATGTGAAATTAGCAACACCAGAAATTCAAACATTGGTGTAACCTACTTTAGGACTGAGTCTGTGCAACAGAAACAAGCACAGATTCCCCAAAACAAATCTCCCAGTGCCAGTGCCCCCGTTAATCTTGAAACATCCAAGCACGCAGCTGGGCAAAGGTCACCTACTCTGGTACATACATATCTAAGAAGAGACTAATGCTTTCACATCTGCTTTTGTCCTCTTGCTTTGCCATTTTATCTTCTTTATTATTTTATTTATTAATAAAATCTGCTAGTTATGGATTCCTGAGAAAACAAGGACATTTCAAATGTCATTTTTCTAAAGATAGGTTTCTTGTCCTGGTAGCAAAGGAAAAGACTTCACAGAGGTTACATTAGATGTCTAGTAACATGGAGTGCCTTTTCTTTTTAGTTGTGTTTGTATTTACAGCTTCATCAAATTAATCTAAACCTGTTCTGAAGGCAGGCCTATGTGAGAGTGAAGGACAGTGGGAAAGGCTAGGCAAAGTGAAGGAAAAAAATTGCAGCACAATTTCAATTCCCAAAAAATTCTGGCCAAAAATCCCAAGAAGGATACAATAGTGTGTCAGGTTGACCCTAGCCAGCAGCCGAACACTTACCTGGCCTTTGCTTCCTCTCCTCTCCTTTGTCACAGGAATTTAAACAAACACAAAAAATGCACAAACAAAACCACACTACAACAAACAAAACCACAACCTTAAAGGTAAACAAAGAGCTCAGGGATAGAGATACCAACAGTTTAATAAGAAAACAAAGCTATGCCTACAAGCAAAGCAAAAAAAGAGGTATTCATGTAATGCCATCAGCAGGCAGACAGATGTTCAGCCACTTCCCAGGAAGCAGTGTCTCCCAATACATAACAGTTGTTTGGGAAGAAAATAACCATAAACTTATCCCTCTCCCTCTCTTCCCTGAGCTTTTATTGCTGAGCACAACATCATATGGTAGAGCATATCCCTTTGGTCAATTCAAGTCACCATCCCAACTGTGTCCCCGTCCAACCTCTTGCCTATTGCTTGCCTACTCACAGGGTGAAGCCCTTACACAGTGCAAGAAGTTTTAGCTACGAACACAAAGCACAGCACCATACAAGCTGCTATGAAAAAAGTTAACTTCATCCCAGCCAGACTCAGTACAAATATACGTATGATGAAAAGGTTTAAACCCAGTCTAGTGGGAGTGGACAAGACAGGTAACCCCAAACTGACCAACGAGGTATTCCAGCCCATATACGTCATATTCGACTTCTCACCCAACCTACATCCCTACAATGACAATAGCCCAACCAAGATAAGTTTTTTTCTGCCATGCTCTGCACCATCTTTTCTCCTTTAATGTTCTGCCTCAGTTGGAAATGCTCTCCATCAGTGATTCTGCTGCCAGTCTTATGCCCAACTGCTTTAATTAAAAGGACAGAAGGGATGATCTAAGAACCTCATCACCAGACTTGACACAATTAGACTCCTGGACTCAATGTTAAATGCTCACAAGGTTGCCTAAACCTTTTATCCTAAGGCAGTACTATACAACATGCTTTGCAACAAGACCCATTTCTGAAGAAAGTTTTAGAAGAAAGGTTGCACCTTCCTGAGACATAAAAGATCCCCCTGACACTTTTTTCTGCAGTTCAGATTTTTGTTTATAACCACAGCCAAAGCAGCACTAACATCTATGCCAGAAGTAGCTTTATTTTAGTAATGCCAAGTGTATGAATTTGAAAATTGCCTAGTGATCCTCTGGAACAGAACACCGTATGTAAATAGCTTCACTATTTATATCCTGTATAGGGCCAGTTTTATACTAAAATGAGAAAATAAAAGGGGAAAAAAGGGGTCATTCACTCTCAGATATTCTCCAGCACTTGTCAGCATCAATTAAGCACAAAAGATCAAAGCATCAGAAACAGAATAAGACAGATTTCAAAGTGTCTCAGATCCCACTACACTGAGTTGACAGCTGGGTATGTGTAGGAGCCTGACTGCTCCATAAAAGACTAATATCTCAAACCTTGAGTGGTGATAACATTGTGAGTTGGGTGGAGAATAAGAAAGACCTGCATGGAGGGGGAAGGTGGGAAATGCAGCGACCACCCTTGCTCCCCCCCGGCCTGAGGGAAGGCCTGAGCCTTGCAGATAAGGAAATTAACTATAGGAAGAGAAGTTCTGCCAAGGTAGGACAGTGTCTTCTCCTGAGTTAACGTCTTTGTTACATGGCCGTGGCCCCTCCACCCACTTTCCGGGTGTATAAAGAGGACAGTGGTATATTGATCAGTGTGCACCCACCATGAAAGAACGCAAGATATGGGCCAATTCTGCAAGATGTCCCTGGATTCACGCTCACCACCCAAGAACTCAAGATCAGGACCAGTCTTGAGACACATCGCTGGAACCAAGCAAGGGTGGTGATCTCACCCTTCTCCCTTTCCCCTTTCCTTTCTTCTACTCTTACGAACCTTTTTATCTTTAAGGCATTAGAGACCAAAGCTTTCCAAACTACATATAATTCTTCTTGTTTCCAATAAAATTAGCAAACTGATCAGACATTTGGTGTTGTTTCACCTTCATTTACTCCAAGGCAATTTACAAATTTTGCATGACCTTCCATACTACGCAGCATAGCTTGGCAATCAGGTTGTGACAGTATGCACCACTAAGGTTTGTCGAACAGAGCCAGAAGTGATCCACTGCAGTCACCTATATTGGTCACTGGCTCTAGTCTCCTAATTACAACATTTTCTCTGACTTTGTTCTTCGAAATTAGGTTCTAGCTTTTTCTGAAAATTATGCGCTGGTTTACTTGCGTTGTTTTTCACAAATTAAAGGACACTGGGACATCTTTTTAGTTGTTAAAGATTCTTGCCCATTGTATAAAGGCAATATTACTACCAACACAAGCAGCTAAAATGTTTGTTTCTAGAAGACCAAGTTAAATAGGACATTTACATTACTGAAATCTCACAGAGCCTTGTAGGTAGAACCTACACAGATGTAGCTAGCTTAAACAAGGCATATAGTACTTTAAGTAAGCAGTTACCATAAAGGATATATTTTCACCACTGCTGAGATAAAAGCCTTAAAGCTTTTCTGCACTCCCTATTTCCATAAGTGTTGTTGTACTGCCATCAAGTGGAGAACACACAAAGGAAGGAGAAAGATAGCAATGAAGATGTATGAACAGATGCACTCCAGTGAGCAAGAGTAATGGAATTCTGAATTCCTGATTCCAACTGTCACATTAAAGGAGCCAATTCCAAGGTAATATTCAGGTATCTGGATAACCACCATGTATCACTTCTACACAAAAAAAAGAAACAAGACCAGAAGACTTGGACGGAGTATCAGTGAGAGGTATGCCACAGGCACCAAAGGCTTGCAACCACACCACAACTTAAGCCACGTGACATAGTAATCTGAATTATCTGAAGACCTGTAGGCACAAATGCATTTTCCAAGGAAAAGAGGAGTTTTAAGTCCAGCAACTAAGTCACTAGCTGGGAATTATTCTTTAAAAAATTGCTCAGAAGTACACAGTGATCAAAAGGAGCATGTAACTCTATGGATGTATCCCTCCTTCCCTTCTTTGGGTTAGTCTAGTTTTACAGTCAAGTAAGTGCAAACTGGGAAGTTTGTCAACAAAATAAATTAGTGCCTTACTTTGTGCCACTGGCTCTAATTAACTTGGGAATGCAGTGCCCGCTCCAACTTAGAACCTGTAAAAGGGTTTTATTTGCCCCATCTTCCCTTTGTGAAACCCAAACCCAAAGGGTTCAGAGAGGAACATGTCTCTCTTTAAGAGGGTCACAGTTGCCACAACTCGAAGTACTGCTGAATTCTTTTCTCTGCACTGTCCTGGCCCAAGACAGACAAACAAACTGTATGCAGTTTGCAAAACAGCTCTGCATGGCTGGCTCTGAAGAGGCAGCAGAAGGGATGTTCCCGGGTAGGCAAAGAGGTCCTCTCACTTCAGTGAGAAGCAACTTCTAAAGCTGACAGGAAAGCTTTCTGAGGTTTTGAGGGGTTTTTTTTAAACATAATTCCCTCAGTTGCCTTTAGTCAATGAATTTCAGAAAGGAACTTTAGATAAATGGCATGGAAATACGACTGATCTATCCATTAAAAAAGCATGTCATGAACAAATAGTATTATCTATGTTTTATGAATCTAAATGTGTTTTGTATGTTGCTGAGTGTACTTCCATTAACTCTGAGGAACAAAGGAACATGTTCACATTTGGCAGTAAGGTGTAGACAGGATGTAAAAACTGAAAATAGGAGGAATGCAGCTGAGGCCTGCCATGCTCATCAAGAGGCACTCATGTTGGGAGGAATAGCAAAGCTCTGCCTCTTACAGTCCATGCTGAAGATCAAGCTTGATCCTTTGCACATACGTTCTAGGAAGGCACAGTACTTTGAGGTGTCAATGCTTTCAGAATAACTAATTTGCTATTCTAAAAAGGACATGATTCAGTTTATACATACGGAACTGCCAATCTGAACGAAGGCATTCTTCTTCTCTGGGCCATGACAAAGTTGAGATCCAGGTATCTCTGGCTCTACCCCCATGGTAATAACTACACATGTGGTTCTCCAAATAGGTCATGGGCAGTGCTTGATCACAGACTTCAAAGAGAAAGGAATTGATTCACCCTCTATAACCCTGTTTGGGGTACAAGAACACAGTGGATCATTCTGAGATCTTCTCCCGAACCATTCTTCTATGGTTCTAGAAAACTAACAAGTGACAAACCAGAGTGTGTGTATTTCCTTTTCTATTTAGAGGACAAAGGGATGACGTACTCTAAGTACTTAATATGATACAGAGATAACTACACAGAAAACCAAGGATATGCCATAAAATTTTAATAATATCCTTCATTTGACAGACCATCAAGCACTTCAAACAGTGGGGTCACCTAACTTGGCTAATTGTCTATTAAATTGGTCAGGATTTGTCTCTATCATTATTAGTCCCATAAGTTACATCAATTTGAAATCCAGTTGAGAGTTTGACTTTTGGTTTTGGTCTTGTTTGTTTTTTTGTTTTGTTGTGTGGGTTTTTTTTAAAGTGACTCTGTAGCAGCTGAAATCCACACACTGTCCCAGAAGAGCATCTTTTGAGAGGTGGCTGACAAGCAAAAATTCACACTACAGGTAGGTAAGGGAAATGGGGAATTTTCAGAAAATTGCTATTAACTCCTCAGGAACACCATACAGGCTATCTGCTTGAAATAGATAACAATACATAAGCTGAGGAAAAGGCCAGTAAGAACTGTATGAGTAAGAGAAAGCTGTAGGGACAGGCCAGTGCCGTGACTGCATCTTTTGCTCTTTGCCTGTGACTTGAATTAGAAACAGCTAAAAGGCCTACATCCAGGACAGTGAAAAAGGTATGTGAGCAAAGCCAAATATCTTATCAATAGACACTTCAGGAAGAAACATAAACGCAGCTGAAGCAAGCATGGAAGCACAGATGCACCACTGGGACAGAAAAGACCAAAATATGATGAAGCTGTACTTCAGAATCCAGAGGGAGACAGACAGAACGAGTTTACTCAAGTCAAACATGTATCTCCAACTGTATGAGTCTGCTGGTCCAAAAATAGAGAAAAACAAATCAGCAAATCCACATTCTTAGTGATGTATTGGCTTATATAAAGAAGTCCCAAAGACTATGGACAGTATGGTAGGCAGATGAATGAACGGATAACTTTATCCTGCAGTTCCAACTGTGTGGAATGTGATGGATGTTTAAATGTTCTCAGTCATACTGCCAGAAAATAGCAAGGAGGAGTCCTTCCTCAACCGCAAAAAGCTCAGGAAATTTGGGAAGGGAGGTTGCCATTACTCACTGGCAATGAAATAGTGACAGTGCAACAAACACTGCCTACACATTCTACCCTCTGGAAAAAAAGCAGTGACAGTCTATTGCTTGGGAACTTCATAGTCTGTGGAACAGAAACTGGTCAGAGAAAAGAAATGCCAGATGTGAACCAATATCCAAACTTGTACCAACTAAGTCTGCTTCCGAATTTCTCATCAAGCTCCTATACTCAAAAAGTTAGATCCAAGTAACCTTAAACTTTGTGTTTCGGAAGCAAACGATCCAAAATTCAGATCTGGATGCTTCTGGAAACATCACCTGTTCTTCTAAGAATTTCCAACTGAGTAGAACTCATTTACGTATAAATGAATCCCCTCAGCGAAAGCTGCTTCTGTCCCTGCAGCACAATGAATGAACTGATGGATGGATGAACCTTCAGCTTCTCTGGCTTTAAGTGCCCCCTGCCCCTAAGCTATTTGCAGTCTCCGATGTCTGCCATTCTTTGAGCAGGGCAGGGCATCCCACCATAGCCCTTTGGACAGGCTTCAAACTCCCGAAATCCTTCAGCCAGGGACCAAAAGTAGCAGCAAGGTAAAAACTTGTGATCCTCATTTTTAATACAAGAGTGTATGCTTGTGATAAAAAGCACTGAAAAACCATCTGTAATTCCGCTGTGAAATCAACTGAGTGCTTACAACCAAGCTAAAACAATTTCCAGCTATTTTATGCTACTCATTTAACTTCATATATTTCAACTTCAAGGTTTGTTAGAGAAAGTACTGAAGGCAGAGAGAGTCACTAAGTAAAGTTTCTTCCACTTCTCCACCCACCAGATGGTTATTATTCTTAATAATTCACACAGAGATAGAGAGCACTGCTCTTCCCACTACTTAATAGAGCATGCAGCCTTTTGGACTTTCCATTATAACCTGTCCCCTATCACGAATCTACCACATTTCTACATACCACATTCCTCCTCCACCCACCAGGGCACCAGCAGTGCTTTCAAAATGGAACCAAATTAATTTCCAGGAAGCTTGCTGTAGTTGGATTTTATTCTTGTGTTGTCTCAAATCCAGAGCTATTTTAGGAGTCTATTAAAAGCTTCTCTATAGAAATTAAGGTGCTTCAAATGAAAGGAAGATATAAATAATGAGTACTGCATTCTTACTCCTTGTTACACAGGCTTCATTGGGGATAGTGGCCTTGTTGCACAAGGCACACAGGATGATTAAATATGGATTCAAGAACACAGAGCATTATGAACAAACTTCACAATATAAAAAGCCTCATCAGTTGGTGCCAAACTTCCTTGTTATTGGTCAGTGGCTGCAAAGCTCAGTTCTCATGAAACTGTTAAAAAAAAAAAGGGGGGGGAGGGGTGTAATCTGATAGTGAGGTTGCATCATGGCACCACAAAATCCTGCCTAGCAACTGTGCCAGAAGAATACAAGCAATGCTGTCATGCAACACTGGGAGATCTTACAGGGATACTCCTGAACCACCACTGCTTGGTAACAGTGCGTTTCTGTCATAGTGGCATATCATATCTGGGCTGCAGCACATGGAATCGTTAATATCCAGTGTGTATTCAGACACTGCAGATTATGTTGAGAGATGTCAAAAGCAAGCAGATTCCTATCACCTGATTTTTGGATGCCTAAATTAGAAGGTTAATCACCTCATACCATTGAGAGACAGCAATATAAGCGTTTATTATACTATTTATAGCTACAGCTTAAACAACATTGTTCTCATGAAAGACTCCATTTCTACCACTAAGGAACCTGAGAGAACTAGTCTAAGACAAACGTCCACATTTAGATGTCCAGTGTTTAACACAGACTGCAGTGATTTAAATAATCATCTGCAAGACTATAATGCATAGGGGACAGGAGGTCACATGGAACCAAAAGAAACAGTAGTAGTGAGCAAATCCCTGGCAGATACAAGTTAATATAAATCTACTTACACAAATGGAGCTTTGCTAGTTTCAAACTGTCAAAGAACCACAGCAAAACTAGTTTGCTGCCACATTCACGTCTTGTTACAAACAGGCAACCAGTCTCCCATCAAGGCTATACTCAAAAAAGTAATTAAAACCTGTAACATATAAATGAACAAAAAAATGCAAAGAAAAGTTGGAGCTACAGCTGTTGATACAACGTTGCCTTCATTTCAACAGCCTCCCTTCACAAGCCAAACGCTAAGGAAGCAAAGTGACTTCTTACAAACTGCGTTTTAACAGTGTAGAGTTGCACCTCGCTGACCTCACTGAGGGCCTGACCACATTATCACCTTTTTAGTCCCACTGCTAAAAGGAAAAACATCATATTTGCACATTAAAAAAAGCCAAGTTTTTTTAAAACCAAATAGAATCATTTATTTGCAGTACTCTTGAAATATACTGTGCTCCTCTTTCCTTCAAGTTGCAACTGAGAATTATCAAGATCTCCCATAAGGCTACATGAAAAAGATGAACAGCAGGCAAACCAAGCCAAGTGCTTCCACAGCTCTGCCAAGAATTAAACACGCAGCTTCAGCAGCAGGAAGACTTGCTTTAGTAACAAAAATCTGTCTCAGCCTGTACCTAAAAGGATTTCTAAGGCTGCAGATTAAAGTTTAAAGGCCACTAGAAAAGCCTCAAGACAGGGAGAGCTCCTGCAGGAAAAATGCTATATAGAATTTCCAGAAAGAAAAAGGTAATTATTACATTTAGTAACAAGAGTAACAGCAGCAATAGTCCTTATTTTTAATGATTCTCTTTCCCTAGAGATCTCAGCATGTTTTATAAGTTATATGAGCATCAGTGTGCTGTTCACTTAATACCAAAATTCAGACATCTCAGCACAACTGCAAAAGACAGTATTAAATTACATTCCAATATGACAAAAAAGTTAATACTAATTTAAAATCACAAGGGAAGTTTCACAAGACATTTGGAGAAAACGCCTGGACTACAAAACAATCCCTGGAAAAGTTCCATGGAATATTTAACAAACTGAATTGGCCAAGATTTCTTACACTTCAAATGGAAAAACAAAAAGGCAGCACTTCAACCCCTTCTCCCTACCAGTACTGCACTGAAACAATCTGGGGAGGCAGTTCATCAGTGACTAAAAGGGAACAGCTCAAGTACTGTATGGGAGTAGCAGCCATGTAGAGGTATGCAAAATGCACAGGCACCAATTGCCCTGAATGTGGATTTATTGGGAGAAGACAGGCATGGGCTGGCACCTACCCACAGCTGATATATCTGACTGATAATGTAGTATTAACCTAACTGGTCTTAGCACAGTATTAAAATTAAGACAAAGGTGTGGTACGATGAACAAAACTGTAGCAACACAACAAATTTCTGAAAGAAATTAGTCTGATTTGACAAGAGTGCACAACCAAACGATAAATGCTAGCTCAATTTACATGTGTCCCACAGCACTTCTACTGCTTCATGACAGTGAAGGAGGCTGAGCATTTCATATTCTTCCTTTTTCATTAATAAGCACAATATGCCAAGGCTTCCACTGTACAAAGCAAACTGGGATACTGTTAGCCCTATCCCAACCTAACACATGGATGTGCTGTGATGTGTCACATACAAACTTCTACTCCTGCTCAGCTTTTCCATCACCCATTGTTCACTCTCATCACTGAACTCCAACCAAGAGTGTGTTATTTCTCAAATGGAGATCAAGTGCTTAACCTCAGAAAGTATCATAAAGTAAATTAAAAAATAACAATTGGAAGTAAAATTAAAGAAATAATTAAGAAACATGGGTTTTTTAAAAACAGCCTTATGTTCCTCCCAGACTGGAAACACTAGTCTTGGAAATACTACATAAGCTATCTCTTTGCAACTCCTGTCATCTTGGATGTAACTGGATTTTAGGGCTAAACAACCTACACGCACACAGTCAAAAAAAAAAAAAAAAAAAAAAAAAGGAGAAGCACATCAGAAACATATCTGAACTCATTTTATATTGTGGCAAAAAAAAATAAAATGGCACCAGTCCCAGAGCTGACAGTCTAGTACCACCCCACCATGATTAAAACATGCTTCATTTACTTTAATATAAAATAGCTAAAGCCAGCAAGACAGAATAGCCTTTTCCTTTTAACCTACTCTGATGGCTCAACTAGCCTCTGATTACATGAGACTTACAAGTCATCTGAATGCATTAGTATGCAACTCTTTAATAACACTACAGTGATTAAGTGCCTAAAATTATCTTAACCAGTTCAGTGAACATCTAATACAAAATGAGCTAAATTAATGGTGGAGGCTCAATGGCTATGATTATGGCAAGAGTACGACAGCCATTTCTTTTAATAGTAATCTCCTGCCAAACTGACGTCCATAGATACTATAGAATTGTTTAATACCGAAAAGTGGCCACAATTGTTGTCATGCCCAGAAGACTTACCAGCAATAGGAACAGACCACAGAGATTTAAACTTTCCATTAAAGCTCATAAAGTCATCTTAGAAGGTGAAGCCCTGCCAGTGCACTGTGAAGAAATTTTTGTTCCCCTGCTGCAGAAAAGACAGCACATAACATATTTTATTAATTTCAGAAATCTAGCCAGAAACAAAAGTCACAATTCTTAGTAGTTTGGGAAATTCACAGTGAACATGAGGAAAAGCTTCTTCACCATAAAGGTAATGCAGCATTGAAAGAGGTAATCCAGAAAGATAGTGTAAACACCAATCTAGACAAAACCACAGCAGACCTGGTCTATTGGTACCGACAATCGTAATCCCATTGGGATGTTGGGCGAGATTAAGCTCAGAGGCTCCTTCCAGCCAATTTTTCTAAGATTCTGTGATCTTGTGTGCAGATGCAAACCAAGCCAAAACTAGCTGCAATGGGAAATGCTTACAACAGCTCCTGATATGGCAGTAATGCCATATGCCCAGACAACTCTCACGTAAAGACTCTCAGAAGCTCTTGCATAGGTGCTTTCAGCAGCAGCTGTCTTCTCCAGAGGATGTTTATGGCATTGCCTTACACTGATCAGAAAATACTTCAGACAGAGGATTAAGGTATACCAGTCATCTACTTCTTTAGACTTCTCCCTAAGAAGCACTACTTTGCCTATCAAACTCGCCTTTGCTGAAACATGAAGATGTTCCACATGTTTAAACTAGAGGGAAAGTCTGGCACACTTCAATTCCCTCCAGAAAAGCTGGCATTGCCATGTAGGTGGTTACAAATGCAGAAAGAATCTTAGCAGACAAAGGGAGTTCACTAGAAAAGTGCTTTCTTCTTTTTCTATTACAGTCTTCATGGCTTAACTTTAAGAAAATAATAAAATAAATCTCTGCTTCAAAGCCTTTCATGCATATGCATGTGATTTTTATCTTGTCTTTCAACTTCACTGTTATAAAGACATGTTAGAAAAAAAAGTGGAAGGAATAGTTACTCAAGGGTAAATGAAATATGCAAACTGACAAACCTTACTTCAAGAAGTGCATGGTTGTACCCTTCTCCACTGATGGAGAACATCATCTTTCACATCTTTTAAAAACTGTGCAGGCATACACAAGTGTGCATACACCAGCAAACACACTTTCGTCTTAAGTTTCTTGTAGTCACTGGTGTGATACTCTCTAACACATAGATTTAATTAGCAGGTGAATATCCCAAGACACAAATTTTTACCTCTTTTTGTTTGTTGTTTGGTTTTGGGTTTTTTTTTAAAGCTGTGGCCAACAGACCTTACACAGGGGGTGAGAAGGTGTGGTGGAAGGGTGGAGAAAAATGGGTGGTATCCAGAGGGCTACCTTGGAATGAAAAACTTATGCTCAATCTTTTATACCTTACACCCTTCTCATTTCAACAGCAGAAGAAAGAATTAAGGAGAAATACAGCTACTGCTGTGACTACAATGGAAAGTCTTCACATCAAGCTAGCTTTCGGAAACAGAGTCCAACTGTAAAAACAATGTTCAGAAAAATCACAGATCTCCAAAAGATATGTTCTGTAGTCCAGAAACGGAAAGGGTTAAAACTTAGCCCTGAATTCTTATGATCTGCTGTAAAAAGCATTTTCTTTAGCCCCTGTACACCAAATTAAATGAGATTAGGTAATATGTGGCAATCCAAGAGAGATTTTGCTCTCATATTCTTCCCCATAATGAAAAGTGGTGGTATACAAATAAGTAAGGTGTAACTAACAGGGATGAAATACATGCTAAGACTGGAAAATCTCCTTAGAGTGGTTCTTTAACATCTTCTCTTTAGCCTTTTTTGATTGGTTTTGTTTGGGTTTTTTTCCCTTCTAGCTCACCAATATCTCCCTCTTTTTTATTTGAGTTTCATCTTCCTCCCTCTAAAATGCATCTTTATGTTTTGCCTCATGCTCTTCTTTTGAGATATTTAGGATGTTGCCACTAGACAAGGTCTTGACCACAAACTCAATCAAACCAGCATGCTTCCCCAGGTCTTCAAGGGTTTTAACACATGCTGGGTTCATTTAGCATGATTACTTTCCACTTCAACACAGCTTTCTAGGAATAATATTTAAGTATGCTCTCTAGCAAGGTAACATTAAAATGTTAAAGCTTCAGAAATGAGGGCAAGTCTACCACATTCTCTACTGGACTGTCTCAAACTACCTTCACTTAGATATTGCATCTTTTTTAGAGTAAGCTTGCCTATTGCATTATTGTAAAGGCTGATAATTCCCACTAGTAGGGTATCTAGTTATCATCTAGGCTTATCTGTATATATTGTCAACTTTCAGACTTTCTCGAGGCAGAATATATAAATTTATTTAAATTCATTTCCAGCTAAGGATCATTTTTATGCCCTTCTCTGACATTTCTCCAATATTGCCATGCCTGTCTTGGAGTAGAAAGCCCAAAGCTGGACACAGGAATGTAGTAATCTTAGTCTTGCCTCTGCATGCAACAGTAGTATATTTGCATGTTTACCTCCTGTTCCCCTTTTCGGAGTCCCAGTGTTCACAGCAGAAACATTTTGTATATCACTTTAGTAAAAAACAGTACCAAGAAAGTCACTTTAATAATTCCTGCTCTAAATTATTCCTTTGGGGGAGTTTCTTGGAAAGCTTGTTTAGTTATAACCAGTACTGTCTACTCCTACACACATACTATATTGTATTTATCTGTAGAAAACGTTCCAACTGTGAGGATTCAGATAATTCAGATTACTCCATAATAGCACAATAGAATAATTATGGTATTATTTGCTAGTAAATAATTTAAATAGTATTTCAGAGCACTGCTAAAATGATTAATATAATAAAGCAAACAGATTCCCAAGGGACCTTGTCAGAGACAGACATCTCGCTTTCTAACAGCAAATTTTTTAGATCTGCCACAAAGCCAGATTGTAATCCATCTAATATATAACTTAATCTTAAGAGCCAAGTCTCACTGGTTCACCCCCAGTCAAGATGCTAAGAGTGATAAGACAAATGCCTTTGTGAAATTCAAACACACTACATTCATTCTGCTCTCTTTCTCAGCCAGATCTGTGATCTTGTCAAGCGATGACAGTTTTGTTTGACAGGATACATTTCCATAAAACCATCTTGACTGACAGTAATTTGCTCCTCATCTCTAACCTTTTGCTGATGGGTCCAAACTGTTCTGTTGCCAACACAACACAAAAGTAGCCATTCTCTTGGGTGTTGGGCAGTCCCTTAAAATACTTTTACATATTGGCAGTATGATGGCACTCCTTCACTGTTACATAGCTTCCCTGTTCTCCAGCACTTTCTAATACTGAGTTAATGGCTCAGCAAATTAAAATGCTAGATTTATTTACTTACTAGGGTTCCAGAACTGGTCATAAATTAGCTGGTCCTCCCTATATTCCACTATGACTTTAATGAATAAATGCACACTATCTATAATACAAGGGTTCTGAAACAGCTGCTGACTATTTGTGTTTCTTCTGCACCACTATTCATAATTTTATTTTCAGTTTAATAACAGATAATTGACACAATGTACATCCATCAAATGGAGGAGTATTGTTCCTACTATACCTTAAAAATGCCATTTTACTACTTTTAATCCTAATAGCTTTTGGCATTCCCTTTTTCCGCCTCCATGGCTTGCTTTAACACAGGGAAAAAGTAAAAATTAAGTTAGACAAAAATGTACTCCTGTCAGTTCTATCCTGAAAGCACAGTGGGGGGGAAAAAAACCACAATAAAATTGTCTAGGTAGCAATATGCATGAAATAAATCACACTTCACTGAAAATAAAAAAATCAAATGAAACTGCAAGCAAAATATAGAGAACTGCTACTTCAATGTTTTTCATTTGACTCATGCTTTGAATATCGGGAATTAATCTTATTATTTTTATAAGATACAGGCAAACACATAAACCTAGAAGTTGCTCCGTTCTTTTAGAACGTAAAAATAGAACTGCTGCCTGTGAGAAACACAACCAAAAGAAATCACTTCAAAGAGAATAAAAAAATACTTAGATACCAACATCTCTGACACAAACTCTCCATTTTGTGGGTTTGAAGAGAGTGAAAGGACAGAAAGCTCTACAGCCCTAACCCTTTCCAACATATATGGAGACTGAGCCAGTACATTGAGCTGTAGTTCGTTAAAAAGGACATCAGTGATCAGCAGAGCTGGACAGACACAGATGTTCTGACTCTCTTGATTAGATCCTTGCCTAAGGGTTGGTGTGAATTTCTACCACAGCTTTTTATGCAACAAAAGTTTGTTCCACTGTTTCTCTGAGGAGTGGGAGGAGAGGCATCCATAGCTCGCCCAATATGTTCGGTGCTGTTGTGCTCAGCTGTGCATATGCCAGGGACATGAAGCATATGGCCCGGGGGTTGGCAGTGTCCCGCTTAGCAGATGCGTTCAGTACATTCTGCCACAGAAGTATTTGGGGAGAGGGGCTGGTTAACTGCTTTTTAATCAGACAATTCTTTGTCTCTGGTCAATAGAGAGTTACCTTAACTGAAATCCCACTAAGCACTTTATAGAACTTGTGCAGCTTTTCATGTCTAGGAATTAGACAAATCAGACTGTAGTACTCTCTCAAATTAAGTCTGCACCGAGCAGATAGATTGACTGCAAACTCACAACTAAGTGCCACAAAAAGTCATAAATCTTCCTGAAGTACTTATGCTGCTTTGTTTTTCTGGACCAAGGAGCCAGAGACAGGAAATACATTCCATTTTCAGAGGCAATCACTCTTCCCTGTGCGGCATTGCTCCAAACAGCCAGAGATAAATACATGAGGTAATATATTTCTGCAGGCCTGGCATGCCAACAGGTCAAAAGGAAGGCCCACACAGCTTACAGGAAAGCAAGAGACCAAGTAATTATCAGGAAATCCACTGTAAATTAATCTTGCATCTTGGCATTGTAAGGACTCAAGTTATTTGAATGGTGAACAATATTTAATCCTGTAGGCTGTTTACAAACTCCTTTACCTAAGTTGTTTGCTGGCCAGTTGATTCCCACTTCGTATTTGTGCATTTGACAATTCCTTCCCTACAGGGCTTCCAGTGTTTGACCACAGCCATCAAGATGATGGACAAAATAATCCTGCTAGTAATTATTCAGTATTGCCTTTGTAGAGGACAGATCAGATAGTGGAATAATGGCTGAATGGGGTAAGAAAATGCTGTTACACAATATTAATGCCCTAAGCCAAACTGCATGACAAAAAATGAAAAGTCAAAGCATCAAAGGTGATTAGCCTCTGGTCAATGAGCTCAAAGGCTTAATTTCTATTTTTGTTTTTAGTTTATTTCTTCTTATAAAATCTGGACACTTTCACCAAGTATCACGATCCAGTTTAGTTCTCATCTTGAGCACAACATCTGTATCACTCAAACTTCTACGTCTTCACTTACAAATTAGAAGGGAAAGACTAGCACACTTCTTGATCCCTCATGAAGATACTTTACAGAATAAGACCCAAGAGAATCCAAAAGGATTGCCCTTCAATTGCCTCAAATTTGGAAACTAATATTTCACTTCAAGCATTTTCTTCCCCCTAACCAGTGATAGAGTGTACCCTCTGGCTGGCAATAGGAACATGCCAGGTTTCTCCCAGGTAGTGTTCCTGATACTCCTGCAAACACTTCAAACAAGGAGATCTCATTTTATTGTTTTCCTTCTTAGTGTGATTAAACACACAAAGGAAATTAGATTGTCTCAACAAAGTCCAGTCTTCAGTGAGCAGGGTCTGCTCCTTTGCCTTTAAAGGACGGGAAGGCTTTTTAAATTATCTCAACAAAATAAACAGCATCCTTTCAATCAAATTAAAGAAACTATGGATTATTTTCCCCCACCCTTCTGCAAACCCCTTGTGCCAGGTTCAGCATTATTTCCTTGTGTCTGAATTAAAGAATAATGCATGCTGTAAGAACTAATGACAAGCTTAGTTCTCCAGTGCTTTCACTGGGTAGTTGTAAATACCCCAGTAGACAAAGCTTCTTCTGCCTTCTTTGGCAGGCTATTCCCTAGTCTAATACATTTCACCATCCATTTAGGAATCAGCACTCCATAGATACAAGTCTGAATAGATTAAGGGAAAAATGAAGAATTATCCAGAAAAACTACACTCCACAGTAACCTTAATGAATTTTCCTGTATCCTCCTCTGAGAAGTTAACCACTTAATTTCTCAGACTTTCACTACTGTGTCACCATTTAGATGCAACATAAAATATGAAAGTGTAATAAGCATATATGAAAAGATTCAAAATAAAAGAACTATTTTTACTGTATTCAGCTGCTGCTTAATCCTTAGAAATATTTTCCACTGGTTCTGCTTCAGTGAAGCACTTACAAGCACATTCTTCCCCCAACTATATTCCAAACTCCCACTGAAATAAATCAGACTATGTTTTTCCATTCAAGTCACTACATAGACAAGATTATTATACCTAATGAACACACTGACCTACTTCAATCTAGTACGAGCCCTATCTGACCAAACCACTCAGACATCTACTGATGACTAGACTGAACAGATTAGTTGAATAATTTATGCAGGTTTTATGTATTTGTAAGCACCTATCCAAATTTAGGAGTGTAAGTGTCCATCTAGTCATTGCTATCTACAGAAATCCTTACTCCCCTTTAGTCATGAGCACTATGGGTCTATGATCACAGTCTTTGGACAGCCCTTGTCTTCTGACTGTTCAACCATTCATCTTCACAAAATCAAGATAACCCTACAGTTTAACAACAGGAATGCAGAGTGATTGCTTCAGGAAACACCAGTGTCACACTTAGATTTTCAGAAATTAGAATCTACTTCAAATTCCTACCCACAGTCTCGTGATTAGCCTGTGAAATTTCCTTATCAGACAAAAAATAAGGACAAAAGAAACTCCTGCCATGACTGGGATTACTAAAGGGGAGGGGAAAAAAAAGGCAGAAAAAGTATTTTTATTGAGGCAACTCTTCAAAGAAAGGCTGCAACTGACATTTTTCAATTATATTAAAAAATTGTATGTTCATTGTGGTATGCGGGTAGCTTGACTCAAACTAAGAGAAGGAAAGGGAAAGAGAAAGAGTGCCAGGTACTGCCCACCTGTATATTTTCTGAGGAGAGAAAGATGCATGCCGGTGCTAAACCTAATAGCATGTGAATGGAGGCAGTGGCACAGTGCCAAACTGTTTTACTTTATTTGAGAAAGCACTGAGCACTGATCTATGAGATCACTTACTAGAGGTGCTTGGGAGAGCGATTCACAATAAACAATTTAGTCTCCAAATGTAGCTCTTTCACTAATCAAACTGTCCACAAAGACCATGCCATTTTTTATAGATGTTTGCTGTTTGTAATTATCCAAACAAGTATTCCCTTCTAGTTCACATCAGTTCAAGTGCTGGCTTAAGCATTCAGAGTTCACAATCACAGTACTGTAACTGCACAGGCAAGTCAGGCAGTGGTGATTCTACTACTACTGCTTAGCTGCATAAGCCAAACTCCTTTATGCAGAGCTACAAACTTCTGGAAGTTCTGTCTTGGCATCAAAAGGATTGGGGTTATTTCTCCCCAAACCTTAGCATAAAAACCCCCTGCTCCTTCTGTACACTTCACAACTGATGGGAAGAGCATGTCACCACAGGATTTTACTGTAAGGTTAGTCAACCATATTTTTACTCATTTCTCCAGTTTTCCTTTAAAGCACACAGGGAGAAAATGAAATTTAGTAGACAGTTTGAGAGACAGGTAGAATTAGTCCTTTCTGTCCTATCTGTTTTGTCCCTTTCCTCTAATCTTTAAAATTCAATTTCATGTTTGCTGAGATAGCATCTTTTAAAAGCTGAACGAGAATACACAGAAAACACTTCTAAATTTGAGTTTTATTTTTTTCAGAAGGCAAGTCTAAGTGCAAGAGAATCATATAGCTACTTTTTTAAGCATAATCTGATTTAAAATCTCATACGGTTCTCAGGATTATGGCCTGATGAGATTGTGTATGATGCAAGTAATTTGATGTACACTCACTGTAGTTCACATGCATACTCATATTAACCTACAGCTGTTTAAATATTTATGTTTAAGAAAATAAAACCATTGGCGGTCATGCCCTGCAATTTTAGAAAACTGGTGGAAAAGAAATAGAAAATTATTAAGGTTTTCAGTTTTTTTTCCAGTTTCCATTCATGCGAGGTCAGGTTCACCAATTCTTAATGAAGCCAGTGGGTCATGAAAAAGCTTTGCATTTTCCTCTACAACCTCAAAGACTCACACTGAATCAACACAATTGCCTTTTCCAGAAGCAGACCGCTATATTTCTGGAATCCACTTTCTAATGTAGATTTGTTTGTTTCCCAAAGACACACTTGCCTAAACAGGGAGAGAAGAATCAGGTGAAACAACAGAAAACTGAGAGAAATTGAAAATAAATTTGCTAAGACTCTTGTTCCAAGTGTGCGGATCAGCCAGAACCTAGCATTTTTCACTACAGCGGTTACTGAAAAAAGTAGGAAGTTATCTGTTTTCAAAGCGTTGAAATTTTGTTTAAACAAAAGAATTCATGTTGGCTTTAACACTCATACTTGTGGTAAGCTACCAGATGTCCATGGAGCTCAGCAAAAAACCAGCTTAATCCATCAGGAAGTAGCAGAAACTTACCCGCATCAGGCTCCATGCCACTGCTCTAGAATAACCACAGTACCCAGGCTATCTAGTTTGGTAGCTCTCTACTAGGCAGCAGACAGACCTTGGCCTTCTTTAATTCAAATAAGTAAGTTCATACCACTGCTGTTGGCATGACTTAAGGCACTTTTCCGTCAGACTGAGAAGGGAGAAGCAATGCATAGGTGATACAAAGGGCTCTGCACATTCTTTTTAATAAGATGAATGTTGCAATTCAGCAGAACCATGAAAAAACTACAAAGAGATTCTTGAGAAGTGCTCTGACACTTTTCTGCTTGCCATTTTCTTATCTGACAACTGGAAAACGAACACTTTCTGCATCCTATTCTTTGAAAAAATGGGGAGGATTGCTTATTTTGGCAGGGTGGAGGGGACGAGTGTCCCATATTGTAGGTGCAAGAAAAATGCAGAAAGGGAGAAGCAATCTATTTACACAATTATGGTTTGCAGTTGTGTCACAAAGCACTGATGTGCCAACATATTGACACAATGTGTTCTCCTTAACTTGTCAGTTCATGTTAAAAGAATCTATTATGTACTATTATATTTTATATTACAAAAAAATAACCTGTCACATGACACGATCTGACAGAAAAACTGCTAATAGGGAGCAACTCAACCACACAAAACTGACCTGAAAGTAATAATGGAACGCTTCTAAATGTTCTCATCTGGACTAGAGAACTAGCACAAAACCCAGATTCTTTTTAGCTGTATTTCTGTGTCAGAAGATAAGTAACACTAAGTCATGATTCCGGTAAGCATCCTTAAATTCAGATCCAGTAGAGGGGACAGCACATACATAAGCCATGAGAGTGTTAGATGTATATATCCAAAGCCAGTAATATGCAAGCCACATTTCCAACCTGATTCCAAAAAAACATGTAAATCACCAAGTGTACTAGAAACAGTTTTTTTCTTTCCTAGAATGAGTCCCAGTGGAAATATATCACTTTTTCATCAGTACTGCAATTCTCCAGTACAATTCTGCATATAGTAAAAAACAGTGTTAGATATTATGTTTCTTAATAAAACTGGGTATTCTGTGTGAATCAGACTGTTTTGTAACAATTACTTCTCTGCTTTCTGTAAGATACATAAAACTAAAGATACAAAAATCAAAAACAAGTTCTAAACATTGTTCAAATCCTAGATGCTGAAACAGAAAATGTTAGCTGTAATTTGGCACTGGAGAACAGACAAAATAAATAGTCCATCAAGTAGTAGATTAACAGAATTCACCTGAAGAGTTCAAGAAGGACTGTGCTATCTCAGAACTAGAAGGTTATCAGTCATCAGACACCATGGATCTTCTGAATAAGAAAAAAAAAGAGCACTGTAATCTGTACTTTCTTCTGACTTAATGTTTTCCTCAAAATAGGCTTCTTTTAATAAAATCTGACCCAGAAAACCACACACCATACTTTGTGTTTTTACATACAAGTGATGTCATGCATTTCCAGAAGACTATTCACATGGCTTAAGAGTTCAGAGTTCGAAGTTTGCTTAATAGTAAGACTAAAATAATTAAGTTCTTGCGGGATGAAACACCCTGAATTAATCCTGTATTAACAACACCAACTACCTCAATAAGGTTACAAATGTCCATTAAACATTCAATCCTCCTCCACCCTACTATCAGCTAAAAAGATGACTTTCATACTAACATTTTATCATCTGTTTAAAGAAGTTAAGAGAATTACTGTTGGTAATACATACACAGTTAAGGAAGATAACAAAATTGTGGTCGTAGAAAATAAAAAGTTCAGTTACACTGACCTAAGACTCATTTCACATAGGCCTCTAAACCAAATTATACTAAATGACTGAATTATCCTGAGCTGGATTCAAACCAGTAACCTCTAATTAAGAGGTACTGTATCCCACTACTAAACTTCCAAGGCACGTGATTTCAATGGCACAATACTTATCATTACAATGATTTCTAATGTGATGGCTTTCTGTCCTGGAAAATCTGTCACACTAATTTCACCTCAAAGATTATTCACAGCCCTAACAGAAATGAGTCTGATACTTGTAATTCACATAAACAATATTCTATTTTACAAAATCAGAGGTTTTGGGGTTTTTTTTCCTTAGCCAAAAGTACAAATAAACACATCAGCATAAAAAAAAAATAATTGACAGCAACACCTACTTTTCTGAAGCTACAGAGACATTTTTAATGCATGAGATGTTTTATAATAATTATTTGTGAGATTACTCAAGGATCACAAGTCTCTTTCAAATGTATTCATCTTAACCTAATTAGTATTTCCATTTTACACATGGGGAGATTGACATAACTGACATTTTCAAAATAGATGTCCTATAGCCAGATGACTATATTCACATTGAGAACTGAAGGTACTCTGAATGTCAAGACAATTTTTTTACCCAACCAATGCATAGGTTCCTAAGAATTATAGGAACTCACTTTTGGAAATTGTGATCTGTATGACTAGACCATGGATACCATAGCAACCGATGTGGTCAAATACCTTATTCTAACTACCACCACTGCTGATCTTCAATTACATATCTGCTGGGATTTTTTTAATGTATTTTTCATATATATATACACACACGAAGAATGGAACAAACAGGTATTTTTGCCATTTCCTGAAAATTACATAAACTAGGTAGGAGTGCTAGGTTTATGACACCCTAATTGTATACCACTTAACGCTCATGCTGTGCATGCAGCTCTGCCCTTGCTTTAAGCTACTTATAAGTAGTGATAGCATCCTACTCATCAGGAACACTTCAGAAAGAAATGAGTATCCATTCAGGCATTTGTCCAGTGCCTGATTATGAAGCTAGTAGCTTCTTGGTCTGCAAGTCAGACTGAAAGGAAGGCTAGAGGCTTCTGATCTAAACGTGCTACCCATTAACTCATAATACCGAGCCTTGAAATACTGCTGCTAGGCACACAGCTGGGTTAGTTAGATCATAGAACAAATTCTTTCAATTCAAGAATGAAGTCAAGGCGCAGTTTATTGACTTCATACTAACCAAAAAACCAAATCCTGGAGTTGATATTTTTTTCTCCACAAACTTTGGAAAAATTTGAGTTTAATGCAAAAAATTAGCAGACCACGCTATTTTTCTGTCACAAGCTCTAATCATGGTAGAAAAAAACAAATCCAAGTGTCTCTAGTCCATTAGATCCAAAAAAGTATGTCATGTTTGTAAAGCAGCAGTTGCAGACATTGAATTATACAGCCCTAAATATTTTAGACTGTTCCACAGAATAAAACACCCTAGAAAATACATATAAAATAAGTGCTATCTTAAGCTTATATTTTATTTATTCTCTTTTAAGCCTCAGTATCTTTTGTTACCCTTCTAAGAAAGAATAAAAAAATAACAGAACATCTACATATGGAAATGTCTAAAGCTATCTGCTGATGTATATTATATGTAAAGTCTCTATAAAACCATAAAATTTTGTTGTCTTTCTCTCTCTGCATGTACAACTTAGAATTCAGTATTTTTGCATGCTGAAGTAGTAAAGAATTATATTGTTACACATGCTAATCAATTACATGTTTCACTGATCATCCATCCACTTAACTGGTCCAAGAAATGTTGAAGAAATCCTTCCCCATAAAAGGGGGAAACTGATCACCTAAATTATGTAAGGCTTTCTTATCAATCTATTTCCTCTAAAATACCTGTCAGCAAAATCTATCTCCAATACAAAATTTGTCTCCAAGGATGACAGCAAGCTGAAATCACACACTGCTGCAACAGGTGGTGCCAGGCAGGGAATGAGAATCATAGAACCATTTAGGTTGAAAAAAAACCTTTAAGATCAAGTCCAACTGTTAACCCAGCACTGTCATGTCCGCCACTAAACCATGTCACCACATACCACATCTACACATCTTTTAAATACCTCCAGGGATGGTGACACCATCACTGCCCTGGGCAGCCTGTTCTAGTGCTTGACAACCCTTCTGGTGAAGAATTTTTTCCTAATACCCAATGTAAACATCCCCTGATACAACTTGAGGCTGTTTTCTCTTGTCATCACTTGTTACTTGAGAGTAGCAGCCCACTCCCACCTCCCTACAACCTCACTTCAGGTAGCTGCAGAGCACAATAAGGTCTCCCCTCATCCTCCTTTTCTCCAGGCTAAACAACCCCAGTTCCTTTAGCTGGTCCTCATAGGACTTGTTCTCTAGACCCTTCACCAGCTTCATTGCCCTTCTTTGGATACACTGCAGAACCTCAATGTCCTTTTTGTAGTGAGGGGCCCAAAACTGAACACAGTATTCAATAAATGATGGAAGGTGGCTTGGTGAGCACTTCTGCCATCTCCCTCCATACCCTTGTGTGGATCTCATCCATCCCCACAGACTTGTGCGCATCTAAGTGGTGCACCAGGTCATTATTCATTTCCCCATGGATTATGGGTGCTTCATTCTGCTCCCTGTCATTCAGCTCAGGGAGGCCTAGTACCCAGAGAACAACTGGTCTTACTACCAAAGACTAAGGCAAAGGTGTTCAGTACATCAGCCTTTTTGTCATCCTTGGTCACTATGTTTTCTCTCACAACCAATAAAGGATGGAGATTCTCCTTAGCCCACTCTTCATTGTTAATGTATTTACAGAAACATTTTTATCATCTTCTACAGCAATAGTCAGATTAAGTTCTAGTTGGGCATTGGCTCTTGTAATTTTCTCTCACTATATCCTTGTAATCCTTCTGAGCTGTCTTCGCCTTCTTCCAAAGATCAGAAACTCTGCTATTTTCCCTGAGTTCTGGCCAAAGTGATCTGTTTAGCCAGGCCAGTCTTCTTTACTGCCAGCTTGTCTTTCAGCCTATGGGGACAGCATACTCAGTTTTTTGCAGCATCTGAACTGAACAAGTACTAGACATTTATGGAAAAAAAAAAGGCAACAAGTATTCCTACAGTTCACTGAATTTGAAGCTCCACACTACGTTTTCCATGTGCAAAAGAACAGCACATACAGGCCTTTCAGTGTAGACAGCTTCTTCTAAAGAAAAAAAACAAAACAAAAAAACCCCCACAAAAAACCAAACCAAACCAAACAACCCACAATGACAACAAACAAAACAAGTTCTCTTCTGCAGGCACAATATATATTAGATGCTGATCCATTTGTATCCTCACAAGATGCCGGTTCGCTTCAGCAGCTAATAAACAACCAGGAGATTAAAGCAAACACTAATCATTACAAAACTGAAACTGGATGAACTCATTACATGAAGTTTCAGCTACATCTCCAGCAATCCTAAAAGACCAATATTACATTAGACAGCAAGCCTTAGCAAGTTGATCTGCAAAGTGTTATACAAAAATTACACATTCATCTGTTTTTCAGTCCCAAGTCAGAAAAATAAGCTTTTTCAAAATAAAATTGTTTTGAGACATAAGTTACTCAGAATTCAAAAGTGAAAACAAACTTACCAAAGGAAGGTGGTCCCATTTGGATTTAAAAAAAAAAAAAATCAAGGTAAAGTATAGAATCACAAAAATCAAACTATTCCTCATGTCTTTGATACAAATATTTCCCAATCGCAGCAGTGAGATAGACACTTCAAATACATTTGGAGATTGAAATGTCTGCATCTCTGAATGAAACTTGTCTTCATATACAGAAATCAGCTTTTATTCCACAGCTTGGTGAGGCAGATTATGCACAATGATGCCATGTGTTATTTACTGTACTGAAGTAAATTTTGCCCTGCATTTGCTTGCTTTGTGGTGTTTACCTAGAGACTTAAATAACCTTATTATTAAAATATCTGAATATAGCTCCATGAGGAAGTTCTTGTTCAGTAAAGAAGGGATGCATTACTAATGCCATTTCACAGTTGAGCAATGAAAGTCTTGAGATATTAAGGCAAGACTCTTCAAAAAGCAGACTCTGACCCAGAAAAGCTTTGCCCGTTATTTTTGAGGATACTAAGTAGCAGTACCCTTGCTAAAGCTCCTGCTAGAAGCTTCGAGAAGCTCCCCAGGCCACAAGTTGAACCCACTTCTGACCAAGGCCAAGCCCATCAGCACCTCTGTGATACCATATGTAAGAGGGGGGAAAAAAATATTGGGTAAATCTTTTGTGTTTGGAGTCATTCTGGAGAGGAGTGGGAGAGATAACCACGTAGACACCAAGATCAAGGTCAGTGAGGAAGGAGCAAGAGAGGCATCCTGAAGCAGCTCTTCCACTTCAGCCCATGGTGAGATGGCAGGCTGAGCACTTACAGATCAATAATGGAGAAGAATCCCATCTGCAGCCCATGGAGGACTTCACAATGGAACAGTGGACTGCTCCCAAAGAGGTCCATGACATGGAGGGAGACCTGCACTGGAGCAATGAGTTCCTGGGAGGATTACAGCCTGTGGAAGGGATGCCAGCTAATGGGAGAAGTTCGTGGAGGACTGTGTCCTGTGGAAGGGATGCCATATTGCTGCAGGGGAGGACTGTGAAGAGTTTTTCCCCTGAGGAGGGGAGAAGCAGCAGAAACAACGTGGAATGGACTGGGACTGACTGCAACCCCCATTCCCTGCTCACCTGCACTGCTGTGGTGGGAGGAAGTGGCAAAGCTGGGCCCAGAAAGAGTGGAAGGTGTATTTAAAGCCTGGTTGTATATATCACTGTCCTGCTCTGATTCAACCGGTGAATTGGTGGTGGCTTGGTTTTCTTTAAATTAAATTGATTTTGTTCCCCCAAATCGAGTCTGTCTTTTGCCTGTGAGCATAACTGGTGAGTGAGCCTTCCCCATCCTTTGCCTGGACCCTCGAGCCTTTTGCTGCATCTTCTCCCCGTCCCACCGCAGGGGGTAGGAGTGAGAGTGCAGCTGCCAGCTGCTTTGTGGCCGGCTGGGTGGGCCTGAACGAGGACACACTCAAAACGAGATCCACTTGATAAGTATAATGGAAAGCCCTGAAAACCCGCCGGGTTTCCAGAGGTTTAGGTGAGGAGATTCACCGCAGCCGCCGCCTCTCCGTCCGGCTCTTCGCCAGCCCCGTCGCTACAGGGACACTCCGCCCGGGGCGGCAGCGCCACCTAGCGGCTGACGGCGGCTCCGAACCACAGCGGGAGGGGCGCGTGACTTCACCCTCGCCGGCGGGAACGCGGGAGCGGAGGGAACTCTGTAGGGCAGCTGAACAGCACCGACAGCACCTTCGGACCCTGTCTGCGGTGTCCAGCTTTCACAGCGAGCTTCGAGGTATCTGGAACTGCATATTTCAGGGTAGCAACTAACAGGATACTTAAGTGAGAACTCTGAATGGGATGACCTTTAAAAGATCCCTTCCATCCAAAACCGTTCTATGAACTTCATAAAAGAGGACCCCCTAAAATTCAATTTATACCCCAAGCGAGTTTCTCTGAATTATTACGATTTTTCCTTCAATGTTTAGAACAGGCACTGCTGAGGAAAGATGCCCAATTACTAATCTTAAAGTGATACATGTATGGCAGAAGCAGCAATAAAGACAGCTTTCTGCTGAAGGGAAAACTGCTCTTAAACCTAAACTGTAATGCTCCTTCTGCACAACAAATGTATAGTTGGATTTCTAATCTAGTCACCTTATAGCTGAGCATACTAAAGTTTCTGCAGTGAACACCAAGCCCCACCAAAACTGTCTGTGCACTGTGGGTTACAGAACAGTTCAGCAGACAAAAAAAAAAAAAAGGTCATGACAGAGGTAAACTGACCACCAACGCAACTGTCCTGAGGGAACGTTATCGAGTCAGACACACACTAAAACCCCAACAATTACACACACAAAAAAAATCTGAGGCATGGTTTGTACTCTTTCCTACTGTGAGAATTACCTGTCTATCCATGGTATAAACGGATGGCTGCTCACCCTCCTGCATCTGTAGGCAAGCTCAAACTCCTGCAGCAAGAGATGACCAACTCCTAAGTCATCTCTGACTGATGATACCTTAACCTGAGTGCATTTATGTCACCTGTACATCCTTTAACAAGGCCCAATATTTTATGAGGTGACATGCAGCAATAAGCAAAATTAATTCCAATATTGCCCCACTATCTCTTACAGACATAGCATCTAACTCTACTTTTGCAAAACAGAAATATGGGCCACTTATATGCCAAAAGCTGTGCAACAGTATTAGAAAAACCTCGCTAAAGGCCAGGCTTATGAAGCCAAACACAGGGTTAGAATGGTAGTTACTTATCTTCCAGATCTCAGTCAGCTTTCATTTGTCTCCTTAGAACATGCTGAATATAAAAATTCACTGACACACTGGCATAATTCACTGTCTTGGTAAAAAGTAACATTTTGTTACAGAAATTACACCCCATTAGAATGGACCAGGAGCACATACACATTACTGTTGTCATTCATTTGCTTGGTAGGGGATACAGTTGTGATTCTCCAGTAAGCAAAAACATCCGTGTATTATTTGCCTTGTTCAGACACCAATGGAAGTCCGTTAAATGAAAATAAAATGAGCATTTCCCTACTTTGGCCAGAGATACTGGATTTCTTCACTGAGGCATGAATTTGTAAATTCTTCAGGATGTGTGGGGTGGTAGACATGGCACTTAGCCTTAATGAGCTTACAAACATATCCTACAAAGATCTGCCCTGTGCCTAATAAGACTTGTTTCACACCAAGACAGAGGAAGGGCTACATTAGTGTAAGAAAAAAAAAAAAAAATCCCTGCAGAATGCAGGGGTAATCACGAGCACAGAAGATCCTTCTAAACTTAACCAGGCAACTGGCAGCTACAAGAACTGTTACTGATAACAAAGGAAGATTAATTCCACTTCCACCAATTAAATTTGCCAGTTAAGGTCATATACATCATCTCTAAGAATAAGCAGGACATAATTATTCCCCAGTATTAGTAATCTGGCAACTTTTATTGCATTCATTAGCAAATAAATACAAATAGTATGAGAAACATGAGCCACAGAATTTAGCTCAAACTTTCCTTTCCCTTGTTTACCAGAAGTTCAGATTCAGGATTCCAGCTCATTTCTAAATAGCAGAATCTGATGAGAGTAATCATGTCTCATATATCTTCAGGTGCTAGAGGCCTTTGACATCAGCTTCCTGAATTTTTTGGTTTTTCCCAATTTTCTAACCATAGCAGCTGTAGAACAAAGCTTGAAAACACTACGAATCATTTCACAGGCCAAAAAGCAAGTAGAAATGATACAATTACATTTTTAAAGTATCATTACTTTTAAGCTATGGTCATGCATTTTTTGCAGCTTACCCGGCTTTGGTTATGCTTGGGATCCATATGCTATGAAAACACTATCTACTGCAGTATTCTGAAATAAAAGCTTTTTACCTGTGGCATGGCCCACAGCATGGATTAGTACCCACTAATATATTCCGCTACTGAGTTAACTTCCAGCTTTTATTGTTCAGGAGGTAGTTATAGTGCTGATCCCAGCAACCATTTGCAGAGTTACTCAAGTACTGCATGGGCACCCAGCTATCAACCTCAAGCCATGTAACACAGGAGTTTGTGGCACACTTGCTGACACCAAGCAGTGGAAAGGTAAAGCTTCTGTAAATCCTCTATATATTCCCCATCAACACTACAAATCAGCACATGGAAGCAGCAGGGCAGTCCCTCCTGTAAGAGCTTTTTATGGCCATTTTTCCCACATTGCTCCAGCTCACTCCTCAACAACATTCTCTTCACAAATACTTTTATTATTGTTCTCATTTTCCTCACTGTTTCCTTTATTCATATCCCTATTCAATTACTGATTTCTCTTTTGTCCCTGAGCCTTCTACTTCTCTCCCATGAGACTTTGTTGGTTAAAAAGTATGTAGTATTGTCTCTCAAGCACACAAGCAGCACGCAGTAAAAATGAAATTACTTAGCCTTGTATTAGATTAGATGAATTCATGAACATCAAATTCAGTATAAACTCAAACAGTTCACTTACTGCACACAATACCCTCTCACTTTGCAGCTTATTCTTGTAACTAGACTTAAACCATAAACAGGAGCAGCTAAAGCATTGGAGAAAACAGGCTTTTCACCAAAGCAAATATATTTAAAATAAGTTTGATACTCTTCCATTATTCTCTTGTTAAGACATCTTATCACTAAACCATTTCCCCCCAGGACAACAGTTCAGCTTTCCTTCAATTCTCAGATGTTTGATCAGAAAAATGACTATTTAATGGTTTTTAGTAAACTGAACACTGATTTTTCACAGCCAAAACAAAGACCAAAAAGCACAACAGTGGGCATGATTTTACTCCCCTGCTCCCTACCACATGCTTTTACCACCAGAATGATATATGAATACTGTAAGCGACCCAGCTTGTTAGTGCACTGGGCCTGACATGACAAAAGACAATGAAATTGATAGTAGGAGAAACTTTATGTGAATCAGTGAGACAGTATCATTTGGTGGCAAGTTAAAACTGGTGCAGACTTTGTTGGAAGCAATAAAGTAAGGCTGCACATCTACCCAGCAAGCAGTGAGTTTCCTCTCGTCTTCTTCAATGTCCAGTGGCCCATTTTGCCCCATGAAGAAAATATGGGGCAGCTACAGAATCAAGGCATGGAAACAGCCTAATCCTGCAATGGGGAAGTCCCTCTCAAAACTCTTCCAAATATCCTTTGGCAAAACTTGTGCTGCTATCCCATTTCAGAAGGAGCAGAGACTAACTTGTACACTGCAGTCCCAACCTCCTACGAGTCCCATTTTTTACACCCTGAGTTAGTTCTCTGATGATACGCTTCAAACAACCCTGGGTGGGCTGACATTTATCCTGAACATTGAACTTTTACTCTGTCACGTTCTTTTAGATGTTATTTCTACATTTGTGTTTCTAAACACATAGCTGATCAGTTTTTATCATTTCCTCTTTCCAAATAGCCTCAGAAAAAAAAAAATTACTCCCCCAAGAATATTCATTATTTGCAAGTGTTCACTGAATCATTTTTCAGAATAAATCACACCCTGCATGAGTGCTAAGATTGTTTATTTATGAGTGATAGTTTAAACCTTGTGATTGTTTTCTGGTTTTCCATCTGAACAACTCAAATTTTCTAAGCAAAGCATTATGAATAGTAAATAACCGTAGTTAAGAGCTCTGAAAAAGCCACAGAAATAATAGCATTGCCACAATGCTTCTGTAAACACAAATTAGACACCTGAGAGTTCACAGAAGGCTAGGGGATGGTGAATACACAAAATGTGACATTCTCAGAGACACAGTCTTCTTCATCTGGCTTTGTGTTCCTCTGGAACTAGAGCTCTGAGGATGTTTCCCGGTTAATACCCAACCCTACTTCTATAATTAATATCCTATGCACATCTTTGTCTGCTCACCTGATCACTGACCAGAGCACTTGCTTTGGTCCTGTGCCTGCAGACAGCACAGAAAGTTCCAAGAACAGGACTCACAAGCTGGAAAGGAAAACATCACATCCAGGTCCCACTTACCCCCAAACCCATCTCCATGATGTACTAGTTACCTTGTCCTATTTTACCTTGAATGCTTTCAGTCCCTTTGAGCTTTTCCTACAGTACTTCAGGTTACTCTAGAAATTCCCATTAATATAACCAACATGGCTACACCTGTAAGTACAAGTAAAGTGAAATGTATATGAAATTTTTAGGTTGCAGACTGCATTAGTTTTCACTTCCTTCTACATCTGCACTGCCACTCATGAGATACCTCTCAGGAAATCATGTCAAAGACTCTCTACTACACATAAATTCACATGTATATGCAGCAATACAGAAAGGGAACAGACTATCTCTTGCCATTTCCAATTACAGACCCTTAATTGTTAGGTTATGTTTCTTCTAAATAAAACCGTTCTCATTTTGTCCAGATGCTGAAATGTAGGAACTAAAATAGAATTCTACTGATTTTACACAGCATTACTTCAATAATTAAAATGCTTTTTAAATCATATACGCTATGCTTTCACTGGACTTGTATACAGATCTGACTAATGTCACTACACTTTAGAGGAAGTTGGTGTTTGCTATGCTGTAACACAGCAAACTCATTTGTGTTAGCTATACATTGCCATCTACAGACAGGATCTTGAGCACACAGACAACTGGATAACTATTTTCAGTGCAAGCACACCAATTGTCCTTGATGGAAGGTTTCCGCACTAGGTAGAGCTGAAGCTTTCAACACAATTCAGAGATGCAAGAAATCTATACAAGCAAGTAACTCACGCCCATGGGACTGTAACATTACAACTCTGGTAAGCATGTAATACTCAGGTTTCATTACATCCTACAGGAAATCTCACTGAAGATAACTAGAGCTCTTCCCTTGAGAAAATAAGCAGTAAAAAAAAAAAAAATAGCATGTGACAGCAATAATTCAATAGCAGAGGTAAAACCGTAACCAGTACAGAAAGCAGCATAATTCCAGGACCTTAAACAAACAGTATTTTTCTGTGCCACTATATGAGTACATAGAATGTTAAAGCATCTGGTTCATTAAGCTACCTGGTTAAGGACTATTCAGTGTAATAGAAATAAGAAGCAACGAGGAAAGCAATACAGCAAACAGATACACAAATGTTAATAAGCAAGTAACAAGGTAGACAAAGACCAGAACTCTTCAGTCACTGATTAATGGGATGTTAAAAGGAACTACTCAAGCATAGTCTAGCGGCTGGGAATAGAGGGGAAATCAAGCTTTTTATTAGTATGATGGATTATTTGAGAGGGTTTGTGGAAGTGTATCAAAACCATGGAATAACAGAAAGAACTTGCAGGGCTATGTAAAAATTACAGTATTGTTATGGCAAGTGACAAAGGCAAGGAAAGCGAGCGCTTACCTGAGACCTAAACCTGATCACCACAGTGTACATATCTTAATGCTGATTTTGCCTTTGTACTCTCACTCTATCCTATGCAAGTGCTACAATGTCCAATTTCCAGCAGCTGGAGAACAGACTGAGTCACCAGGTCTGTAGAACCAGGTGTCAACAATAGAGAGACCAGAATACAACTTCTCCCACAGTTTAGAAATTGCCCTGAGAAAAACTCTGGTAACACCTGGTTTTAGAACCAGTTTTACATACTCTGATTCATACTTGCTCATACATGAGCTCCATGACTTCAGGGTGCCAGCAACAGGGGAAGGGATCATGCATCATTGGGAGTGGGGGGTGTGCTGCTGGAGTCTAAGTGCCAGCAACTGGAGCAGGGACTGTGAGTCTTGAAGTGCCAGCAGCTGTAGAGACCACACTGTTTGTATTTGCCTAGAGAATTTAACTGTGTGCAAACACACCTACTTTGTTAGCAAACCCTAAGCTGGACTAGCCAGGAGTGTGTGCTTGAGAGACAATATTGCATCTGCAAAGACTCCAGGTCTGGGTCAGTACCCAGGTAAGGGACACAAGGCCCTCTAGTGGAAAACCTGGATATCTAATATTTAAGGGGTGCATCTGAGAACAGTACATGAGTACATGTATCTGTCTTGCTACAGAACATCAAGTCAGAATATCTCCTAAGTAGGGGAGGCTCTGCATACTGCGTAAGAGCCAAAGGTCTAGGCATTGGTATTAGAGCCCACACTGATATTAGAGAGATCTGTGAATGTAGATGTATTTTGAAAGCTAGAGAGCAAGGGCTGATATTTTCACTAATGAGCTTCAACCCCTGCCCAGCTGGAGAGGAGAAAGAGGACCGGGCTAGCTGCATTTCTGTTTACACACGTGCTGGTAGTCTGCAACGTTGGCTAATTAACCTCGACAATTTCTTACTGGTCTACACTAGCTGACATCACTTAGAGCTACATCCTTCTTATCCTTCTCAACTGGATTCCTCACAAAAGCCATTCCAGCAACTTATTTTCTAACATAACATGGAAGAACTTCTTCTCTGCTTCTCTCTCTCTCATGCCCTGTGACTGGGCACCTGATTATCATAGATCAGGTGATACTAAGCTTGGTAATTTTCACCTTTGCTCCCTCAGGTCACTTAGTTAGTTGTCTCTCTTTGCAGGTGGGCCTTGCTAGAATCATTAACCCTCCTTCAGGCATTAACACTGGAGATTTAGGAATATTATTCTCCTTGTCATTGTTTCCTCAGAAGTGTCCAGAAACTATAAAACTACTTATTTTTCACTGTAATAACAAAAAAAACCAACAACAACAACAACCCAAACAAAAATATATGTCCTTTTCATCAAAAAGTCAGTGTATTTTGGGACAGAAGTCTTCCCTGAGAAGCAGCTGAAACAAGTTCCTTTTTATTTGTTTAAAGCAAGCTGAAAAAACTTAATGAGAATATTCTGCAAGGATGATTGTTGGAAAATTGCTGTTCAATATGTACCAAGCTTCATACCTCTCCCACTTCTGCAGTTTTACATTTAAAAGTCATACAAGAAAGCTTATACAATCCAAGCAAAAAGCAGTGTTATTACAAAGGAGAAAGTTTTGTGACCAAACTGTAGAGACAGAAGCTAAGCAAGACAGTATGAAGAAATACTCAGGAAATTAACATACATATCACTAAACTACTCAAAACTTAACTCACACATTTCCATTACCCTCCCTGGAGAATGGCTACTGCTACATCATACCATACAAGTGGCTAGGCAGTACGTAAATAGGTCCTATTCAAAAATCTCTTGAAAATTAGATTAGATAATATTGTGAGAAACTAAACCTAAGTGTATCTAAAACACAAAGAATTTAATTTTGAACCCTTACTATTTGTCTGGTCATTCGGAATGGTGCACAAAAGACCAACAGATTTTAGCATAGAATAGAGAGGAGGAACACAGCAAAAATAGCTAAGCTTCCATTCAAAGCTTCATAGAAGAAAATGCAAAACTGATTAAGAACACTAATGGGAATTTTATGGCTACCGCACACGTGAATGGAAAGGCAGCAATAAATCTACTACACTGATAAAGTATAGCATATACTAAATTAATTGGAACTAGCTCAGTCTGCAATATCATCTGATTTTTTTGTTTTGCTTGGAAGGTGATTAATTAATTCAGAATAAAACCCCTCTTTTTTCCATTATATTTTTCATCTTATTCCTCCATTTCACTTAATCCCCCCTGCTTTAGATGGTTAGAAGCAACCTCTGGAGCTCACTGAGCCCAGATCCTGTTCACAAGAGAGCTGATAGATCAGACTGAAAACGAATTTGTTCATTCAAGCGTCCAGAGCTGAGAACACCATAGGAGCTCCATGGAGCCCACCCCAGCACCTGGCATTTCTCAGTCAGAGTGACACGGGCACCGTCGCAGAACTGAGACACCGCGCCATCCATGGCCAGCCCCAGAGCCTCCAAGCCACCCTCACACCAGTACCGCCACGACACACACCTACCTCAGTGCCCCGGCCGCCCAGGTACCAGCGGCGCGGCCCGGCCACCCCAATCGCCTCGTCTTTGCCCCGCACGCATGAGCGTCGTTACCGCAGCACGCAGCTGACTCGTGCAGCTGCCCGCGCTGGGCGGGGCGCCTCAGCCGTGGCTCCGCCCCCCGCGGGTTCCCTTCCTGGGGGGGGGCCAGACGGCCCGGCGACTTGTGCCGCCTTGTCTTGCCTTGCCCTACCCCGCCCCGGGGAGCGGCGTTCACAACGGCTTTAATCCTGTTCTACTTAGTACGGCAGAGGTTAGTTAGGCCTGCTGCAGTGCGCACGAGCGCTCTGTTGAAAGCCCTTCAGGCCTGCACTGAAATAAGAGCGCTGGACGTCACAGCTCAGCCAGGTTCTGTCACGTTGACGGATGCTGTTACAGGGGTACTGTAGCTAGAAGATACTGACTCGTACTTAAATATCCTCCTGATTAGAATCAGAACCTTAGATCTATTAGATCTATCCAAGGTGCTTACATGCTATTCAGACTCCTCCTAGCTGTAGCAGTACAGGCGCTCCCCTGCCTGCAGACCCAGCAGGCAGAAATTCCCCCAGCAGCCCCAGGTCAGACTGCATGTTCCATGGATTCTGCTGTTATCTCCCCTGGGAGAAACATGGCTATTGGCAGCTACTCTCACCCTTCAGAGGCCCCAACTGTAGCGCTGTATGGATGACACCACACTTTAGATGGTGTTGGATAAATGCACTTTATAATTCAGCACAGCATCCTGTAACAGCATGGTCCTGTGACACAGCAACATCTACAGGTTTCAGTTCATTACAAGTCGGGATGCTGGTTTCCCTTCCTTATTTGTATTTGCTTTTTAGTTGACCTACAGAGATGCAATTCTTATGAGAACCAGAGTTGTGTCCAACAGTCCTCAATCCCTCCCAGAGCTGACACTTTCCTGAAGATACATGTTCAATTAATTACACCCTTTGTGTTTCACATGCTTCAGCTGCACTGGTTTAGACAGTTATTTAATTTACAGCTGATTCCCTAATCAAGGAAGCATGCTCAGTTGCTTGGAATTGTTGTCTTAAATACTGCTCCCTGTTGCAAAGTGAAGTCATAAACCCTACAGTCTCCCACTGGGGGAAAAAAAGCAGACTAGAAACCTAATGACAAAGGATAAAAATGTCACACCAAAAGCATAGTAAACTAATTTAAACTCTCAACTTCCCTTTCCAGGTGCCCTGGAAGAGAGGTTGGAGCTATGGCTGTAACTTCAGTGCTGCACTGCGTCACAGAATCTGTAGCCAGCTCAGCGGGCCGAAAGGGAAGAACCCGCCTGGGGAGAGTAAAAGTTTGCTAGCACTGGGTCACCGTGTGCCTGCCTAGTTCTCAAGGCCAGTGTTTCCTCCCCCAACCCTGTTCACGTCCTTCTGCTACCCTCGCCCGGCTCCTCACGCCACCCTTCTGGCACGGTAATGCCGCACCTTCGGAGCCGACACCACCCGCCGGCCCTACCTGGTCTCCACAGACGCCCCCGCCAGCCCCCTACTCTCTCCGCTACTCCGCCCCTGCATTTCCGACCCCTACAAGCAGCTACCGAAAGGCGACCCCACCCCTTCCCAGCGTCTGCGGGACGGGCCCCGCAGCAGGGAACCACCGCCCCGCTCCCCAACCAGCCTCTAGGCTTCGAATCGGAAGGGTGGCACTGCAGCCAGGCCACCGCACCCAGCACAGAGCCATAAGCAGCCCGTAGCGGCTGCCAGCAGTGCCAGGCACACGCTCCCCTCCCTGTGCACTTTTCGTCGCGGGGCGTTGTGGGTGACGTAGTCTGTTCCCCGCCTCGGGCCGGGCCAGGCCCCGCCCCCCCGCGGTCACCGGATGCGTCGCGGCCTTCGCGAGGCACCGCGGGCATTGTAGGAACGGCCGCGTGAGCCAATGGAAGCCGTCATTTCGGAAGTACGCTCTCACGTAGCCGGCTCTCACTCAGGCACGTGCTTTCCTTTTGCGGTGTCATTGGCCGATAAGAGGGCGTGACCGATGATCCCTTTCCCTGCGAGCCAATCGGAACGGGCCATGTAGAGTAAGCTGTGCTCCGCGGGGGTTGCGTGTGCTGCGGCCAGCGGTCGGTAGTTGGTCGTCGGCGTAGCCAGCGGATTGGTGGTGGTGGGCGGGGCGAGGAAGCCGGACTCGGAGCCCCTCGGTGGCGGCGGCGGCGGCCCCTCAGGAGCCCGGTGGGATGGGGCGGTGGGCGCGCTTCGGGCTGCTGCTCTGCCTCGCCGCTCTCTGGGCCAGAGGGCTGGCCGCGGCCGGTTAGTACCGGGGCTCCACCTTTCCGTGGCTCGCTGGGGCCTGAGGTCTACGGTTGCCTCGCCCCCCGCTGGCCTGCTGTGAGGGACGGGGTGCGGGTTGCCGCCGCCGTGAGGTGCGGGGTCTGTGGGGGTCCTGGCGTCCGCACCGGAACGCAGAGGCGGTGGTAACGGGGGCGGGGACCCTGTGTCCGCGCTGGGGCTTTAGGGTGTGTGAGGGTAGCTCCGTCCTCGCCGGGGTACTGAGGCGGCGGAGAGGAGGAGAAGGAAGGTGGGCTCCTGTCAGCTGCGTGGCCGCGAGGGGCGAGGGTGGCGGAACTGGGCTTGCTGAGGGGCGGCGGGCCTATTCCTCACCCTGCGCCTTTGGCTTTTCCTTACTGGGGGCTGTTGAGTAGGCCTTATGGGGGTGAATACATTGTTTAGTCTTGTTCTCGCCTTAAAACAGCCTGTTAGGAGTCTGCCTTGTAATGCTTGCTCTGCTTGAAACTGAAATGAGACACTTTTTTCCTTCCTATTATGCATTTTCTTGCTGAGGAGCTGATAATGCTAACATGTTATCAGAAGAGTTTTCTCTTGCAGATATATAGAGAGGGCATTTTTTGGGCCTGCATTATGTTATAATAGTTATAAGAGTTTTGGGGTGTTTTTTTTCTGCTGCTTTTGTTGTAATGCAGCTTGGGTTTTGTGAGCTTATCATATGTTGTTATCATCGACTTCCTTTCCTGGGGTTTCTGCCTCCCACACCCTTCTTTCCACCATGGGCGGGTGGGGGGGGAATGTGAAATGCATTTATTTATATAGTGTTTGTAAAGCTAGAAAGCAGTCCTTTAATAGACAGCCTTATCTAGTGCTACTGGGGATGTGCTTTTAGTCTGTCAATGATATTTCAGGAATGTAACTTTATGCTTTCTCTGGAGGTAAATTCTGTGGTTTGGGTTTGTTTTCATGCATGCAGTAGGAAATTGAGATTTAAAGTTATGTTACTGGACTTTAGACTAAATATCAAGCACAGTTATACAAGCTTTATAGGTAATGTTATAAGCCAATATGGCATTTCACCAGGTGTAGGGAAGATACCTACAAGTTCTGTAAAGTCAGAGAGTTCTATCCAGGCTTTGAGTTGTGTGTTCTCACTGATAGCATGTATAAACAAAAAAGCTAAGGTGACATAAGACTGCTTATGTCAGATAAACCATCTCTTGGGGGATGTGAGTTAAGTGACAGAATTAAATGCTGTTCAGGTGTGCATTTGTGGCTGTGCTGGCATGCAACTCTTCTGTCTCGACTGCTTTTCCACTGTCACAAAGTTGTGTTTGTGGATATGAAGTTCTGATGACTTAATTCAGCCTTTAAAAAACATATGTTTTGAGTCAGTTGAAGTAATAAAATTAGTAGGCCCAAGATACCACATGGTACACTACATGGAAGATTAGGAGCTGCTGACAAACTTAAAACACTACTGTGAGGTAAAACTGTTCATTAATATCCAGAATTAATTAGAGGATGTTAGGAGACCAGCTTTTCACAGCAGATTATAACAGGAAGATTTCCTACATCAATTTTTGTCAAGAAGCATTCTGAAAGAAAATAAATTGTCATCAATTCATAAATGTTTTGTTTTCCTACAGTAACAGTACCGCTTTCCCTAGTAGAGTCTGGTACAAGCCTAGAGACTGTGCATTAAATGCTTCCTTGAATACTCGTTCATTCCTAATGTCTGATCTGGAAACAGTCATCTGGAATGTTGAGTACACTAATGGGAGGGGTAGTTAAGTAGGATGAGTAAAAATGGTTCAAGTTTTATATTTTCCAACCTCTGAAGATGTTTTTAATGAGGACTTTTCTAGTAGTGAGTCTTTTAATTATAGCCTTAAACCCTAACTCCATAGTCATAAACTTTGCTTAAACCATTTTATTGAAAAGTTGAGGTGATTGCAAGAAAACCCAGGCCTAAAGAAATAGGTGTTATTTTAAAAAAGATATAATATTGAGACAGGTTATGAATAAATTGAACATTGAGAGCTGGGGAAAGAATATGAAGGAGTCCATGGGAAATTGGTAGAAGCAGCTGAAAAAATGGTAACTGTGTTCCGGCCAAAGCTGGCTATCTTCTGCTTATCACACAGTGGTGGCCTTCTGCTGCTTCTTTTGATCGGTCTTTAAGAACATTGAAAAAAACATATTTTTTTTTTTTCTTTTGGTGCTTGATGATATTACTTGACTCTTGTTTTATTTCCCCCTTGTTTGCAAACTAAGAGGCAGAAATTCTCTCATTCTGCCCAAACAGAGAAAGTGATTCTTCCTCTGACTATCCTACACCTTCCATTGGTGAACTTCAGTGATAGGCAGAGGTTTTCATACTGTGTCACTAACTGGTAGGACAAATAAGCACAGTCATATACTTCTAGAAAACTTCTGTACCTATTCTCTCAAAAGGCAGACCTCAATGGCTTTCTCTGACCCTTCTGATTTTACTTAGCTAACTGAAAAATATTCCCTAAACTTGTTGCCTGTCAGGCAACCTCAATTCATACAAAGGAACTGGTGGAGAGTAAGTTTTGTAAATAGTTAGCCAGCAATTAATTGCAAGGAGACGGAAAACAGATTTATATTCAGGGTTAGGGTTGACCTATATCTACGTTGCACATTTTGTAGCTGGGAACAATTTACTTGCTGCCAAGAATACTTTGAAAGTAGTCTTGCTGAATAGATGCTACTTACGGATTTTTCTTAACTCACTGCATGTTTTAGAGGTTCATATAATGGGAATAACATCTATGCTATGGAGTGTGTTTCTGTGCCAAATTTAACACTTGAGAAATGGATGAGAAACAATCTGAGGTGACTTCCTTTTTTTTTTTTTTTTTCCCCCCTGCAAGAATAGGATAAACAGGGTACTCATTCTCTTTCCAACTTGGACAGACAGAACATGGGAAGCAATAGCTAAAAAAAATTCACAGAAAATCTCTGATGGATGCTCTAAAGCAGTAATTGTCAAACCTTTTTTGTTTGTGCACCCCCTCAGTAAAATCTTTGTGTGTGTCTTCAATGCTTAACTTATATAATAATACATCTACATGCTACTGTTCTAACATCATAAAACATGCACGAAAACAGAAATGAAAAAAAGAATGAGAAAAGTGAAATAGACACAAGTTTTATTTATTAATGGTACAAAAAGCATTTTCTTCCTTCACACCCAGCAGGCTAATGCCCTGAGGTGTACACACTGCACTCCACTTAGGAGAGCACTGCTCTGGAGCATGCACGCTTTTACTAGTTGTTTTGTTGTGATAGGGTTTGAAGCTTGAAGAGCTTGGCAAAAACTGGAAGGAAACTGACTACAGTGATCAGTTAGGGCATACATTAGAGCTTTGGGAGATTGCCAGCTGCTTGCACTTACTGAATTTTTGGCTGTTTCCCAAAGGTGAGTGACCATTCCAGTGTTGAAACTAATAGTATTTCTTGTCTGGTAGTAGCAGTCCTTTACCTTTATAGGCTGTTGGTTAATTTGTTTTTCTCATACAGTAAAACTTTGGGACTGTTTGTCTTCCTCAACCTAATAACATTCTTCTTGCTGAATCACACTGCATAGCTCTTCTTGTTTCTACCTTTCTCTTCATAGTGCTCTCTTGGAAAAAATGAATTCTCACAAAACAGTAGGATCTTCATCCAGCATATGGTAGGATCTTTCTATCTAGCATAGGCTACTGGAGTACTTCTGCTATTTTTAAATAGACTGATTGAACACTGGTCTTTCTAATCGAGGAAAAATGAATACATTTTAAAGTTGATTTTAATTATATATGAAGTGGTGGATGGCTGAAACAAGCATTCAGTTCTGTGAAGTACTCTATGGTCCTAGCTGGGCATGAGAGCACCCAGCAGTGCCTATATCTCAGCGCTGTTTTTAAGTGAAGCACTCTGTACAATGTTGTCAGCTGCCTGTTTCAGCTGCAAGTATTTTTGCCTACTTTTTTCTTTTAATATGTTGTTATATCTCCTCAATTTGTTTAACGAATTGTAGGATTATTTTTCCAATTGACATTTTCAGAAGAGGTTTATAGAATTAGGCAGCCTTGGTAACAGACCCAAATTAAAAAAAAAAAAAAAAATCAAAAAAACCCCACTTTTTTAAACTTAACTGTGGAAAAATAAACTAAACTGTCAGCTTTAATCTCTGGAACAGGTGCACAAACATAACATCTGTGACTAACAGGCTGGGTTTAGGTCAAACTGTGACCTTCCATAAATGTTTTTTCATTAACACTTTCAGAATAGTTTTCTTAACTATTTCTTAGAAGTAGATGCACTTCTTTGAGAAGCAGGTGCATATTAGTCAGCAGTTCTGTGAAATAACAAGGCTGTAAGTGATCCCTCCTCTAGTCACATTATTGGTCACCACTGCAACATCATTTTCCTGACTTAGAAGGAAGTCCAGAAGCTAAGAACAGTTAAACTAATATTTGTTGTTGCTTTAGTGCTGTTTTGGAACTACTGTTTTGAAAACAGTTATTCAAGTACAACTCCTTAATAACAAAGCTTGTTCCTTCAGAGGGAATTTAAATGATGCAATAGAAATGAAATAGGTTTATTTACTTTCAAAGAAGAAGAGCAGACATTTAATGAGCTCTACCTTATGTTGCTCAGACATCTCTTGTCTTTCAATTTGGTAAAGGTTTTGTTTTGCATATAAAGTAACAATAACATTGTTCTTTGTTATGTGTGCCTAGATAGTATATAGCCTGTTTATATTTGACCTCGTGTGGTCTTTTGTTGTGAAGTCAATGTTCCACAAGTTGAAATCATTTAGTAAAGCCTTTACCAAATAGCTAGAACAGTGTAGTGCTAGAATAGAGTAATACCACATAGCCTATATGCCTAATGATTAGCTATTCTAGCTAATTTTGAGCAGACAAAACCAAACATCCTAGCTGGTATAGCTGTTAAAAATAAAACGATGTTACTGCATTAACAGGTACTGCAGAAGTACTTTGTATATATTAATAGCAGCATACAAGCTACTGGTTAGGTTAAGCCTGTCTTGCTTTGCCCACACTCAGAAACATGTCTGAATCTCTTGACAAGCTCTAGAGTTTGAAGTTGTAGTGGTGGCCTTTAGTTTTAAATGAAAATTATTTAGGATAGTAGAATGTAATTTGTGGAAAACATGATAAATTCAAATTTGTCTCTCAGTTTCAAAATAGAAAGGACCAGTAGTTGATGGGGTACTATTATAAAAGTATCCTAAATGCATATGTACTTTTACTGTATTTAAAAAACAACCTCTTTTGGTGTGTTTTTTGTTTTGGTTTTTTTTTCCCAAATTGTTGTTTGTTCTTATTCTGTCTTGATTGTTACTTGCAGGCTCTGTTTCACCTGGATGCTCTTTGCTGTCTCCTATTTTTTTCTGAAGGGCTCTACGCACTTTCATTTTCAGACCTGTAGGGGACAGCTGCTTACCCACACCAAAAGTTCTCAATCCTTTTTAATCCTGGGTCTGCTGGCAGTCAGACTTTTTGAGCTTTGCATCCTCTTCAGCATGCTCAACAGACTGTCTCAGTTACACTGTCAAACTTCTTGTCACCTTAGTTTTGCAGCTTCACTTTTAAGTCTTAGTGTCTTTTCTTGTTTTTTATTATGTTGTTACAGCTTAAAGTTGACCCTCATCCTTTTACTTGTTCTAAAGGTTATACTTCAAATAACAACATGGAAGTCACTTTCTGGAATCTGGCTTCCAAGATGAGCCCTTTCATTGCAAATTACCTGCAGGTGCTTTGTTATAGTAATAGTCTTCAAAACATGAATTGATAAAGTGTCATGTTTGTAGTTTGTCACTTCAGAAATTATTTATCTCTGGTAAGATACTTTACTTGCATGAGGATGAAAAGTATGCAAGTTTTGTTTGCTGTCAAATGCCTACAGAAAGTCAGTAGAGTTCTATAAACTTCTGGAAAGTTTTGTTGGTGTTCGGTATTTGTGCAGGTAGTCTTTAATAACTAACCATAGCATACTAAATGGTGTATCTCATGTACAGAGCACGAACTTCTTCAGTTTAGGTACCTTTTCTAGTCACAGTGCAGGTCTCAAGCCTAACAACACCTTACCACTGCTATAGGGCATTGCACACCTCAGAGTCTCAGGAGGGAGTGGAATGTAGTAGGAGTTAGCAGCAGCTTTGCGTAGTCATCCATTTATACTTTGAGCTTTTAGTTCTGTTTAAGTGAGTTGTGTACTGGAGAGGCAGAGGCTTGTAGCATCTTCTTTCAAACAGAGGGGGGAGGTTGTTTACCTAAATGAGGTGGTATCAGATACTGATGACTGGAGACAGTCACATTTCAGCTGTGATAATTTTAGAGGCTTTCAGTTGAGATGAAAGTACAAACCAAGTAATTTGAAGCACAGAGAGTAGCTCGTTTGAGTTATAGCAACAAAGAAAGTAAGACACAGTTTTGCAAAACAGTGGTGAAACTGTCGTAAATAAGGTTTTCTAATTAATTTCTCCCCTTTCTTCCCCTCTGTTTCTCTAAGTCTATGTCTAATAGCCTTTTTTTTTTTTTTTTTTTTTTTACTACTTCTTCTCTTTCCAGTCTTTCTAACCAAGAATCGTATCATAGCCCATTTGGATAAGAAAGATGACAGTTAAACAGGGCTTGCAGTTCTTAAACAGTATCTTAAAGACAAACTAATTTCTCATTCTTCTGAAGATAAAGGTTTAAATATGCTGGTCAGGTACAATGAATTGGCATTCTATAAAGAGCAACGTTTAATTTTAAGTGGGGTGGTATTAATGTAACTTTGTGGTTTCTACTGAAGCAGATTATACTCAAGCTGATTTGGTAACTAAAAGCCTTGGGTTCCATAGGCCCTTTTCACTTAACGCATACCTTTTTAAGTAGTTTATTTGGACTGGAACAAATCAGAGTGTGTAGTCATCTAGATGATTGATTTGAGATTTAAAAAAAAAAAAAATTTCACGCTTTTTCCAGTATTTGAAGTACAATTGTGTTGACATAATGTAAGGAAGAAGAGGGTCATCTGTGAAACATTTGATTCTTCCTGACAGCACTAACAAGGTCTTTCTGAAATGCATTAGTTAACATTAGAGTATTTCAGAATCATGGTACGATATTACAGCTAAACTTACTTTTATTTTTGAGAAAATCACTCATGGAAACCCTTTTTACTAACTTAAAAACTTCTTTTCTAGATGAAGAGGGAAATCAAGATGAATCACTGGAGTCAAAGGTGAGGAAATAAGTTTCTTGTGGAGTGAGAATAAAGGTCTGAAATTCAGACCTGTGATTTGATTCATGTTTTGAACTGTTCTGTAGTGCTTGCTGTGTAATTAATTTCTTCTGTGCATCAGAAAAATTTTTGTTGTTGCATCTTCAAAATTACCTTTATCGAAGAACTAGAAGTCAGTGAGGACTGATAGAGATAGCTCAACTTACTTCAGATGCTACTGTTTAAACTTAGTATGTTAATTGTTAATTAATCATATCTCTAAAAAGTATTTTTTGCCAGCTGCTCTTCTGTTTCTAATCTTCTAAATTATGTGGCTAATTTCCTTCAGACTTTATCTGCAGAGGACCAGGTAAAGGACCATTCCACAGGAACTCGAGTAGTAGCAGGTCAGATCTTCCTTGAACCAGGGAAATCAGACTCTCAATCGGAAGACGAAGAGAACTTTCAGAGTCAAGAGGAGGAAAAAGAGAACTCACTTCAAGAGTTGAACTCTCTAGAAATGTCAAATCTATTAAACAAGGAGTTGGAAGAAGCAGAAATACAGAGTCCAGGTAACTGCTCACAGAATTCTGAACAAGTGGCAGGAAAGATGCATCTGAATAACTTGGCATGTGGATGAACACAAATAGTAATTTTGAATATATGAAATAACTAGTGTACTAATGTTTCCAGAATGAAATGGCAGTTGCTGCCTTTTCCATTAAAAAAGTAACATAAAAAATTTTTCAAATATACTGTGATTGAAATCTGAGTGGTTATTTTCAGATGTGTTTGAAAGGGTTTTCCATAATTCTTGTTATTTCCATTTTGTTGGAAAGCTCTAGCTATCAAATGGAGAAACCCATGATTTCTTCAGACAGGACTCAAGTACTAAGTATACCAACCATAGAAGGAGAAATTACATCAGTGTTTAAGCCCGCTGGCTCTTTTCCTGTAGAGTCAGTTGACAGGGAAGGAACAAATTGTGATGCAAAGACAAGCTTCCTAGGATGGTACTTGGAGCCATAGGGCAACATCTAAATTGCATGTGAACTTGAGTAAGTTTTTAAACATAGGTAAAACTTTATCTCCTTGTGTCTGATTTCCCAGGAAATTCTGGTATTTCTCTTCTACTAAGAAAAATACAAATTCCTCAACTCACAGGTAGCAGTGGATAATAACTAGATGTCACAGTCAAGTACCATAGCTAGTACAGCAAAGATTTTTCCTTTTCATTTGTCCATAAAAAACGCATCTTTACCTTTACTGAAAAAGTAGTTAAATGGTAATATTAGTGATAATATTAGTGCTTGTCTATTCTTTTCAACTTGGATTCAAATGTCAAAAGAGAGGTGTTATGAAATGAGCTTTGTTATATATTAACTTTCAGTGTTTTCTAATAAGCCTTACTACTTAATGCAGAACTAGTATACAGCTTGTAAAAACTCGGTGATATGATTAAGTACTGCTGTTAGTAGGTGTGGTATTGTACAGGAAAAACATATATAAAATCCACTAAATAGATTCCTACCACAAAACAGTGAGCTGAGCACCACGTTTAGTCAGTGCAGTCTATTTTAAAAGTAAACTTTAAGATACCTTTAATCTGCAACCAGATGGCTTGCTTCCTGTCAACCAAGGTTTTTAACTACACCTGTCAAAGTACTACAAGTGACTTTCAAAACTGATAAAATTAAGTTTTGTACAGTTTTTGGAACCTCTTATGAGGTAAATAAGGAATGTGTATGTGAGGGTTACTGGGTTTATCTAAAAAGCAATTCTGAAGGAAAAGTATTTGTATTATGGCAGGAAAAAAACCAACCTGCTACAGGACAGCTTTACTGGCAAACTTTTTAACTGAGCAGGACAGGAATCCACCTCTGGTAGAGATGTTAAATCTCTTGAATGAGCTACTGTTGACATGACTACATTAAGGGAGATTAAAGCTTTTCTAAATACAGTTTGGTTCCTGTTTATGAGATTGGATGGGGGTGGGGAAATTCTTCAAGCTTCCACATGTGTTTTGCAGGATATTGATCAGGGGAAAAAAAAAATTCATTTTCAGTGATTTAGAAAGCTACTAGAGCTTTTAACCTTTTCAGTAAAGTTGTCCTGCTCTGAGGAGGTTTTGTGTGTAAAGAAAATGGTATTTTTTAGTTATCTATCTTTTTTGTTATATGGTTTTGTAACAGTCAAATTCCATGCTAACAGTTTTTTATGAAAACTGTGCACAAATGTGTATGGAGCTGGCAATTCCTGCTGCATTTATTTGTTTTCGCATTTGGAGGAATCTTATAATAATGTAACTAATGTGTGTAAGTAATCTGTATTTGGGTTTCCTGCAGCATAAAGTATGAGATGAGATATAAGTAATAAAGACGAAATATAATGATAAAATACCATATACTTTATTCAGACATAGTAAAACGGGTAAATTGCTATTTCCACACTAACAAAAAGTAATTTATCCTCTGAGTAAATTATTTGCATCAGTTTGTATTTATTATTCTTTAAGTACATGATAAAACACCCGTGGTAGGGATTTTCTTCTGTGATTGCATTTCTGTGTTGCTTTGAGGGTTAGTATTTGTTAATATCTGAAAAGCAGTGTTATGGTTGAATTTGTAACTAAAAAAGGGCAAAGAGAAGAACTAGGGCAGAGTAATTTCATAACTTTAGCGTACAGTGAACTTTCATGCAGAGCACTTTGTAAATGGTTTGTGTCCAATTCCTTTCAATACAGGAGACAAGGTACTAAACAATGCAAGTAAAACTTAAGGTCTCGAGTAGTGTTAATATCCTGGATGTGGAGTTTATTCAAACAGTTATGAGGTCCCATCAGTTGTAGTTACATGTACCCTTAGCATGACTTTCTGTGTTACTCTGTGGATAACAGATGTCTAAAATTATTCCAGGCTAATTGCATCTGGACACATTATTTTTGAATGCAGTTTCTGAAAATAACATTTTTCTTTGTGTGTTATGGGATAATTAACTTGAAGTGGTGTGGTGGACCATCTGCCAAGGAATCAAATTATGAAGAGCAATTAGAACAGACTAATGCTAGAGACCTCCTTAAGCTTCAAAAAAACCCAGTATGAACTTTTTTAATTAGTATGGTCTCTAGGCCTTACGATTATAGGCCCTAGAAAAAAGAACTAGCTTTCTCTATAACCACAAGAATTACAAGCTTAACTTGAAAAAAACACTGCATAACTGACATTCTCAATTGCATGAGTTTGCAAATGTCTTTGTATGAAGCTGCATCCAACTACTCTTTTAGCTTAGTGAGAGAGAAAAACCTTTATAAAAGGCTAATTGAAATAATTTTTTTTAAATAAAAATAATAATT
>WTSP01013988.1:0-25038 GCA_025331215.1 Actenoides lindsayi
GTGTTTACACCGGGCAGGGCTCTCCCTGCCCCAGCCCCCTCCTGCCGGGTGGGTGCTAATTCCCCCTCCCCACAGCCCCCCTGCTCAAACCGGTGCCTTTTCCAGGCTGGAGCTTGCCCCTGGTGGGTCAGGATTACCTGGAGATCCTTTCTGCCTGGTACTGCAGCTTTGGCAAGTGCTGCGAGACGGGAGACTGCAGGATCATCAACAACATCACAGGTGGGTGCTGTGCTGTCCCTGCTGCCCGTCTCTGCTGCTTCTCCCTCTTGTCTCTTCCGTCGTTTGTGAGGTTTTTTGGCTTTTTAAAAAGGTTTATTTTAGCAAGTGATGGAAGTAAAGGGCATTGCTGAGCAGGGTGCTGAGCTGGTGGGAGGGTGAGGGGCCGAGCTAAGTCCTGTGTCCCATTGTTCATTTGTAGCTCTGAGAGTGCAGGAGAGCGTGTTCCTTGTCTGCTCCAGGTTACTGCAGTCCCCTGGTAGCTCCCAGGAATAACCAGTGGCATCCAAACTGGCCCAGTATCCAGCCCCAGGTCAGGAAGGTACACTGAGACTGCATCTAAGCCCTGTGCAGGTGCTGGTGCATTTTGCTAGCCCTGAGACTTCTGGTGTCCATAACCTCTGCTGGGAGCTGATGAGGGCCCCTGGGCTTCAGTGCTCTCCACAGTAGTCAAATGTCTCCTCTGCTTCCTGAAGGAAAGAAAAGAGTCAGTGGAAGATCTGTGTCTTTCTGCAGTCAGTAGCTGATGCAGGCAGAGTACAGGTAGAATCCCAGCATGGTGGGGGTTGGAAGGGACCTCTGGGGATCTTCTAGTCCAACCCCCCTGCTCCAGCAGGGTCACCCAGAGCAGGGTGCCCAGGGTCACGTTGTCCAGGCGGGTTTGGAATCTCTCCAGAGCAGGAGACTCCACAACCTCTCTGGGCAGCCTGGGCCAGGCTCTGCCACCCTCACAGTGAACTTCTTCCTTCTGCCTGCCCCCCTCAATGAGACAGGCAGCCTGGCTTGCTGACCTGTGCCTTTAATGCCACTTCAGCCGCTTCACTCAGCACTGTGCACTTAAGTGCCCTGCCATGTTCTCTCCTCTCGTTCTCACCTGCAGCAGCAGCAGCAGCAGCTGGGCTGGCAGGTGAAGCCTGAGCTCTTGCTCTCTCTTTGCTGCAGGGCTAGAAGCAGATCTCAATGGGCAGCTCCACGGGCAGCACTTGGCCAAAGAAGTTGTCATCCGAGCGGTGCAAGGGTTCCTGCAGAGCCCACGGACAGAGAAGGCTCTGGTCCTCTCCTTCCATGGCTGGTCTGGCACAGGCAAGAACTTTGTGGCTCGGATGGTGGCCAGCCACCTGTACCGGGATGGGCTAAAGAGCGAGTGTGTCAGGGTGTTCATCTCCCTCTTCCACTTCCCCCATCACATGTACGTGGACTCGTACAAGGTGAGAGCCACCAGAGTGGCATTGCTGTGGGGAGGGCCCGGTGTGCTGGGTCTGTCTGGGGTGGGATTCTTCTCACAGCAGCCCATGCAGCGATGGTTTGGATTTGTGTGACTGGTGTTCTGGCTACACCTGAGCAGTGCTTGCGCAGCCTCAAGGTCTTCTCCTCCCACTGTGCCCCTGCAAGTCAGTAGGGTGGAGGTGCACGAGACTCTGGGAGGGGACACACCAGCCAGATGACCAAAGGGATGTTCCGTGCTGCTTACCACTGTGCTCAGCAACAAAAACTGAGGGGAGGGAGTTTTAGGGCAGGAAACCATCGCTCAGAGGCCGGCTGGGCATCCCTCTGTCTGCAGCGGGTGTCAGTGGCTGCCCTTGCATTGCTCGTTTTCATTTATTTCTGGCTGCTTCCTCCTTCCTTCCTCTTAAACTATCCCTATCTTCACTCACTTGTTTTCTTGCTTTTCCTCTTCCTGTTCCATGCCCTGTCCTGGGAGGTGGGAGGGCTGTGTGGGGCTCGGGGCTGTGTGGGGCTCCGGGGCTGTGTGGGGCTCCGGGGCTGTGTGGGGCTCCGGGGCTGTGTGGGGCTCCGGGGCTGTGTGGGGCTCAGCTGCCAGCCCGGGCTAACCCGCAGCATCCCGGCTGAGCCCCTGCAGGGTGACCTGGTGGCAGAGGGTGCTGGTGGCCTTCTCACAGCCCTCCCTGCTGCTTTGCAGGCTCAGCTGAAGAAGCAGATAAGCGAGACTGTGCAGCTCTGCAAGCAGTCCCTGTTCATCTTCGACGAGGCAGAGAAACTTCATTTTGGCCTCCTGGAAGCCATCAAGCCCTTCATGGCTCGCAGTGACAACAAGGGTCAGGTGGATTACCGGAGATCCATCTTCATCTTCCTCAGGTGATTTCTAGACCCCCAAAGGGATGGAGAGAAACAAAGTGATGGAATTTATCCCCTAAGATGTGTGATATGAGGGGCTCGGGCTGCCTCAGGAGAGGGGAAAGAGATGTACAGCTCCTCCAAGAGGTGGTTGTCTCCATGGTCGGTTTTGTTTATAGATGGTGACCGTCCTTCCTGGGTACCAGGCATCTGCAGGAGGACACCTGAGACAGTTCTAGGCTTTGAGACAAGGAACCAGTGAGAGTCAGAGCCAGTGAGGTGTCACCCTGCACACCTGAGCAGAGAGATCCTGCAGTCCAGGGAGCAGCGCTGGGGCTGCAGGTCTTGGGAGGACATTGTTGTGTGATGTGGCACTGTTAGCTGGCAGTGGGAGGCGGGGAGTGCCCGCTGGTGGGCTGTGGCCACGGGCTGAGGTGCCATCGCTCTGCTCTGCTCTGAGGGCTGATCCTGGCACCTGCTTATCCTGTCATTTACCTGGTTCCTTTCCCACCCAAAGGGAGAAAGGACTTGGCCATGTGTGCACCCTAGTGCTGTCCCTGACCCGAGCCTAGGTGGGGATGCATCGGGAGGGAGAAGGGAGAGAGCTCAAAACCAAGATGTGACGTGGACACATGCCTGAAGTAGGCAGGCAGAAAGGCCAAAGGGAGACAAGCTTCAATTTAGGACTTGCAGCCTTCAGCTTGGCTTTCAGCAAGAGGTGTCCCCACAAGCTGGAGGTGGGCAGAGCATTTGTTCTCCATCTCCCACCATCCAAACTGTTCTAACATTTAACCTTGGTGGTTCCCCAGGGAACTTCTCCAGAAGTTCCTTCTCTCTGCCCATGGAGGACCTGTGTATGTGCATAGTGCTTGTGGAACCGACCGTGTTTCAGGCTACCTGAGCCTCCAGCAGGAGCCATGGTGGAGGCAGCAGGTTCTCCCATGTTGGTCTGGGGCATGGTGGACGTGCTGCCCACTGTGCTGAGCTAACCTTGTGTCCTGCCTGGCCAGCCACGTGGGTATCAGGGGCCGGGGGGGGACAGCAGCCCCTTTGTGGCAGCAAGCAGAGGGGAGCAGGGTGCCCTGAACTGGAGCAGTGTGTAACCCTGGGGGGTTTCATCATACCCGGCAGCGGTGTGACACGTAGAAGGGCACGTGTAGAAGGGCTGGCTCTGCCCCAGGGCTCCTTTGGACACCGGCCTGGTCCTGCAGCTTGTGGGGTGGGACTGGCTGCCTTTCCTCAGTCTAAAGGGGCTGTTTCTCTGGTGGTCTGGGTGGGAGCAGGATTGGTGCAAGCTGTTCCCCCCCCAGCAAGGCAGCAGACGGGCAGGAAACTGGCGGCTTTTTCCTTTTGCTTCCCCTCCATTTGGGGAACGGGTCCAGAGCCTCTGACACGAGCGGACAGATGGGTGCGAGATCCGCGTCACCCAGCGCGCCTCTGCCTGCCACCCACACAAGCTCTGCAGCCATCTGGTCCCCAGCATCACCAGCAGCACGGGGCACTCAGGGCTGGGTTGTTGTCCGAGGCTGTTGCAAACCCCTCACCAGCACTCGGGGGCCGCCTGGCCTCGAACCGCTCTCCAAGGTGAGGGGCTGCACCAGGAGCCTCCATGTCTCTCGGGACCTCCCGTCCCTCCCCCGTGGAGCTGCTCCACAGAGGGTGTGCAGAGGGGTCCTTGCGTGTGAACCCCGCCGCGTTGGCCCTGGGGCAGGGCTGCTTGGCCAGCTCCCGGGCTGCCGCTTGAATCCCTGCCCTGGCCCTTTACTGGCGCTCCTGCCGCGTGCCCTGCCCTTTGGCTTGGACTTTCAGCGGTGGCTTGTCGAGGGTTCGGTGTGGAGCTGAGTGTCACCTGCGGGGTCGATGGCATCCCAGCCGGGACAGGGGACTGACCGAGACGCAGGATTCTGCTGGCTCCTGGTCCCAGCCTGGGACAGAAAGCAGCTGCCCAGGGCCCGAGCTGGCAGGATGGAAGATGGCTGTATAGATGCCTATAGAAAAGGGCTTTTGGGGAAGAAAGCTGGTTCCTCCGTTGTGCTAACGCTTCAGATCTCGATCCTCACCAGCAAATCCTGCGCTGCCAGCGGAATTGCTGCGGCCTGTCTCTAGGGGAGGCTTCTGGCAGCTCTCAGCAGTTCATCTCTGGGTTCACCACTGAGTGACTTCTCTTCCGTGTCCACAGCAATCTTGGTGGCAATGCCATCAATGAAGTAGCCCTGGACTTCTGGCGAGCCGGCCGGGTGCGTGAGGAGATCTCCATGGAGCTCCTGGAGCAGCAGCTGCGTCTGGAGCTGCAGGAGCATGAGGGTAAGAGGACAAGCTTGCGGGACACGGTGAGCAGGCTGCCTGCAAACCTACCCCTCTGCACCAGCTCAGGGCCTTGCTTACTCGGCCCCATCCACCCTGTGCTGCTGCACTGTGGAACGAGCCTTTGTTACAGCCCCCAGCACGGGGCTATCTGCAGAGTGAGCCCCTTCCTTCACCCACCTTGGTACAGCAGGCTGCAGCGCCGCAGCGCGTGAGGAGGGAGCTGTGAGACCACCTTGCCCCCTTCAGCCCTGAGAATGGCCAGGCTGAGAGTTTGGCCAGGAGAAGCCTGAATCCCCAGGGAAGCCTCGCTGCTTCCAGTGGTGTCAGGCTGCCTAAGATGGGCAAGCTGTAGGGACTGTCTGTGTTCAGGCTCAGTGCTGGCCAGGTCTTTGCAGGTGGGTGTCTCTCTCCCACCACATATGGCTGGATAAGCCAAGACAGCCTGTCAGAGAGACAAGCCTTGCTTTGCAGCAGGTGACAGCTCTCGGGTGAAGCTTCTGACATCTTTGTCTTGTGTTTTGCTGCAGAGAACGGTTACACCCGCAGCCACCTCCTGGAAGAGAACCTCATTGATTTCTTCGTGCCATTCCTGCCCCTGGAATACCACCACGTGAAGCTTTGTGCACGGGATGCTTTCCTGGCCCGGGGACTTCCATACACCGAGGCAGCCCTCGATGAGGTGGCCAGGATGATGGTGTTTGTCCCCAAAGAGGAGAAGCTTTTCTCTGCACAGGGCTGCAAATCTGTATCCCAGCGCATAAATTACTTCCTTCCTTGAACACCAGGTGGGACTACACCAGTGGTGAAGGTGGTTCTGCACACCAGGAGCTGCTCTCTTTTGCGCAAGGTTGGGCAAGCAAGTTACCCAGCCACAGAGACTTAACCCCTTGTTCCTCCAAGGGCCGTTTGCAGGGAAGGAGACGCGTCCCGGTCAGCCTGGCTCCTGGGACACAGGGACAGGCTGCGTTTGGACTCTGTCCTGTGGTTTTCAAGTGCCTTCTTTTAGCTGATAGTAGCCTGAAGCAGCAATTGGGTTGTGCTGCCAGGTGCTTTGTTCGATGGGAGCAGGGACGTCCAAGTCCTTGGTTTGTTAGTATGTAATGAAGGCCTCAGACAGACTGGTATTGTCGAGACAGTCCAGCAGGAACCATGTCCTCATCATCTCCGTCCCCAGTTCTCTCCGGACCTCACAGGACTGTTTTGCTGGAGCTGAGGTGTTTTTTCTCTGTTGCTCTCCTGCATTCACAAGGCATCTGCTGCTCAGGGATGCACGTGACAGGATCACGGTTTGTGCAGGGAGGCCCTTGCATGGAGAAAGCAAAGGAGATGATTCAATCTCCTCTGGAGATGTCAAATCCATGGGCTCTTGCTTCGGAGCGTCCCTCTCGTGTTGGAGTCTTTCGTTGTACGGAAGCAGCTGCAGGGATGAGATGAACTTGGGCTGAAATTATTTTTCTAAGTGGTTTCATATAGTAGAATCACAGAATGGTCTGGGTTGGAAGGGACCTTAAAGTCCATCCAGTTCCAACCCCCCAGTTTGGTGAACAGCCCATTTGCTTCACAGCAAAATGTAAAAGGGGAGACTAATTCCCCTTTCCAGGGCAAAGGGCAGCCGGGGAGGATGGTGTCTGAAGGAACAGGCTGCAGCTGAACTCAGGTGTTGAGGGATGCCCTAAGCTTCCAGTGTTTTACTTTTTTTTTTTAACTTCCCTTATTTTTTTTTCTTTCCAGTACGTTGCATGCTGTGGATTTTTTTGGCTGGTATCAGCATTACTACACTAAGGGGCTGTTTGCTGTCTGGATACTTGCCAGGTGATAAGTATGTTACAGCAGGACCGAAAAATTTCAACAGCGTCGCGGGTATCAGTTTGTGACCTGCAGGGCAAAACTCCTTCCAACGCAGCTGGGCTGGGGCGGTGAGGTGAAACGGCATGCGCCAAGGACGCGGCTTCGCTCCCTCCGCACCCCGTGCCTGGACCTTTGATCTATTTTAAGCTTTGAACCTCTCCGTGGTGCCGGTGGGGAGCAGCACGATCTCTGGGGAAAGATTGACCAGGTCCCGTAGACTTTGCGTTGGCGTTTCCCCCGGGCGCGCTGGCTCTGTTATCTACGGAGGCTTCATAGTCCAAGGCAGGAAGACGAGCCAGCTGCTTTCTCACTTTGCTCACCTGATGCAAAGTGAGTTTCAATTTACCTGTTGTCTCGAGATTGGAATCTTACCTGTTGTCTCGAGACTGGACCGCAGGGCCTGGGCCAGTGTGTGCCGTTACCAGGCTTTTCTAAGGCTTGGCTTAGGGTTCATCTCTTGATCGCAAGCTTCAGCCTGGGAAACATCAAAGGGAGATGTGCCCACGGAAGGGAGGCTGCAGCCCCTCAGAAGGACACAGCTCAGGTTGTGCTTTGTAACCTGGGCAGGAAGTTTAGAAAGCTGTCAGTTAAGTTGAAGGTTAGTTGATCAGGAGGTTGTCTAAAGCAGGTTAAGCTCGGATGTTTTTAAACAGAAAAGAATCTTCAGCTGTCCGGGTTGGACGGATGCTGCTGGGAGTCACTTTGTCAGGTGTTTCACCAGTGTCGGGCTGGGTAAGAGGTGGTGGTGTTACTAACAAGGGCCACTGTCACGTGGATGATGCAAGACCCTGCGTGCTGCCATGTGTATGTTTCAGAATTAAGTTAGCGTTTGGTTACACAACCCCAGGAGCGAGATCTGCTCGCCCTGGATCACTCCATGGCAACATTCAGTTTGATCTTAAAGGTATAAATAAAGATATTGCTTTTCTTTGCTATCTGGCAGAATTAAATTATTTCTCTTTTTAACAGGTTTATAAAAATGGTTATCTTTTTTTTACCTAAAATAACAAACTTCAGGTTAGTACCGAGCAGCTTCAAATATTCCTTAAGGAAAAAAAAAAAGCCGAATACACTCAAGTGGTTTTTGCCAATAAAATATTGCAACCTTTATTTAAAACAAAATGCAAATTGGCAAAACTTTGTGGAACGACAGGCAAAGAGGCCCTTCAAAGGGCCTTATTTACATCAAGTTTAACACTGTTCGCAGTTCACAGTCAGACGATAGTGAGAGAATTAAATTAGAAAAACAACCAAAATATATTACAATAACAATTAAAAACAAAAAAAAATTGACAACACTGGCAGAGTGATTGGTGATTATCGTGTTTCATTCGACTCCATTCCTGCCCTCAACGAGTTCACTACCGGTACAAACAGCGAGCCGAACCCATCCGGCTTCGCCGCCCGTGCACGACGGACACGTTTGGAAGAACAGCCTCCTTTGGTACAGACATTTCTTACCGCGTAGGTATCGGAAATAACTCGGGTGTCCCTTAACCTCTTACTCCCTACCACCGAGGAACAGGCTGGAGGTTTTGTTCTACGCTACGGTGCCCGTGCGTGCTGGGAGGGGCCGCTCGCGCCGCACTGGGAGGTTTCCAAGCGTGCAGCAGTGGCTTCCCTTTGGTTTTCCTGACAGCAGGGCTGGGTTGAGCGTGTGAGAAGAGACAGCAGCCCGTCGCGTTTGCAGAAAGGATGTGCTGGATTCGTTAGTGCTTGGCACGGCTGCCGATGGCCGGGAGCAGCCACAAGCCGGAGCGCCCTGGCTGCTGGACGGCCTGCCCCAGGGGAGCGGCACAGGGGCTGGGGTCATGGATTGCTCCGTCACCGCGCAGTGTCACCCATCCCACCTGCTCACACCTCCCCTGCTGCTCTGCTGACGCGGCAGTTTTGGTGCGACTGGTGCTCCAGCCTCTGGGGTTTGGTTCCTGACTGTGTGCCCTGAAACTCCTGCCCAAGCACAGCTGATGGGATGTCAACGGGTGAGCGTGTGAATGCTCCACTGACACAGGGCCCGTGGTGCTCAGGAGAAATGTCCTGGGAGGACAGGACCAGATGTGCACACACACCCCTTCCCCACCCTGTTCTGCACCAGCAACGCTGCTCTGTTCAATTCCACTTTCCCCGTGGATAAATTTGGTGCTGTCCCAAGGCCTCAGATTCTCAGTTCAGCTTCACCCCTGTCTGCGCTAATGAAAAATGGGATTGGATCCAAGTGCTGCCGGTCAGACAGCCGAGGACACCTCTGCTGGGGTTACAAAGGAAGAAGACCCGTGAGTCAGCTGATTCCCCAGTGCAGCCAGGGAGAGAAGGTGCCCCCGTCCGCTCCCCCCGTGAGCGCGTGCTGCGCTCAGCGCAACCGGGCCCTACGCGGTGCCATCCCTCAGTGCAAAGGTGACTGCTTTGAATTCTAGCCCCTACTGGCTCAAGTGAGAGAGCCCGTCCACAACTGCGTCCTTAACCCCCCCCAGGCCTTCTGATGGTGGAGAGGAAGGGAAACCCCTTGTCCCCTACCCTGAAGAGCGCTCCTCCCTGGGACGAGCAGCAGGGCTCCAGCGCCCTTACGCCACTTCCAACGTACTGGGCAAGGCTGGCAGCAGAGGAGCTGCTCCAGTAGATGCCCTTAAGGCTGCAGTGAAAGCCAAGCCTAGCAAAAGGGGGAAGGAACAGGGAACAATTTTAGGAGAGTAGCCGTGGAAGGAAGAACAACTGACTGGTGATTTACAGAACCAGATTTCCTGGGTGTCATCCTTGAGCTCTCCTGCCAGCGATTCCAGTTTGGGAATAAAACACTGTTGGGCAGCAGAAGCAGCAGCAACTCTGCAGCCTCCTCTTCCGGGGAGGAAAAAAACCTAGTGTCAACTCAGCACTACCTCTGCCACCATCTACCTACCTACCTGATGTGAGGCAACAGGTAAGAGCAGAGAAAATCCTCCTCTCCATAGGAGTGGTGACAAAATCCCCCAAATTCCACTGTTCCGTGTTTTTTCCACCACAGGAGGGATGAGAAATGAGTGGGTTTCGGTTGCCCACAGAGGTTGTGGAGTCTCCATCCTTGGAGATACTCAAAAGCCACCTGGATGTGGTCCTGGGTGGTGACAGTAGGTGGCCCTGCTTGAGCAGGGGGGGTTGGACCAGATGACCTCCAAAGGTCCCTGCCCACCTCAGCCATGCTGTGACTCTCTAAAAGCAGATGGGCTACTCCTCTTGCATTACTGACCATCTCTCTGCCGCAAGGGAGGAGAAACCAGGAAGCATCCACAAAAAAGTGGGAGGTGACCAGTGGAGGGGAACCAGTCCTGTGCTGGGCACAGTTAATTTCTTCAGAAAGGGCTGAAAGAGGGGAGTTTGAGTAGTTAGAAATGCTATTTCTATCTCTTGCTGGAGCTTGTCTGTGAGACTGGTGTTCAGAAAGGGGGGAAAAAAGGCTTCTTTCAAAATAATACTCATCAGAGCTGCACTTACAGCCTTAAAATCTTCAGGTGAAAATACCTTTCCCCTGAGAATCCCTTCGGATTCAGGCCATTAGTCCTGGGCCGAGTGGTAGCACAGGGATGAAACCCCGTGACCGTCTGCCAGGGCACACACGACCTCCCCTCCTGCCCTGGAGGCAGCGCCCGTCCCTTTTAAACCCCTCTGACTGTTGGACTGGGCCCGTGCAGCAACACCACACCCCTCCTTCCCTTTGCAGGTCACCTTTCCAAAGGCAGGCTGCTGTGCAGCAGTACTCACCTTCAACAAAGGCGACCGAAAGAGAGCAGGTAAACCCCAGAAGCCCTCGGAAAAGTCCACAAGGTGAGGGTTTGGTGCTCTGCCTTCCGGCTGAGCCTTGCTGCTCTGAAGGAGCCCCCGGCACAGCCTCCCTGCCCCGCTGGCCAGAGGGCTGCAGGAGAGCCCAGGCAAGCTGAGCATCCTCCTGCAGAGCTGCTTTGGGTGGGCTGGGTACCGCCAGGTCAGGAGGAGGAACCCACACTCTACTTCCACTTGTCTCCACTTAGGTACCAGCTCACTGGAGTAAAACTGACTCACAGGAATAATTCATTCACTTTCATGCCTGTCAGTTGCTGTGGAGAGCTGTTGGATTTTTTTTCTTCCCCCCCCCCATTTCATTTACTTAAGACAGCGAAGCTCACGTGGTCCACTGTGCTTCACGTACTGCTCCCCTGGTGCACGTTCACGCAGCGTGACACAACTTCATTTACCACAGACCAGTAATAAAATGAGGATTCTCAGACACCAGCCCATTCCTAAAGATTTTTCAGACCCCCTGTCTCACTTTGGTGCACGGGAAAGGCAGGGGTGCTCACAGAGATGGCCCAGCCCGCTTTCAGGCACCAACACTGCAACACATCTAGAGCTAGTTGAGGATGTCCCTGCTCACTGCAGAGGGGTTGGACTAGATAATCTTTAGAGGTCCCTTGCAACCCAAGGCATTCTCTAAGATTCTAGGCAGAAATGGAATTTTTCTAAATTCACACCTGTGCCCCAGCTCACCTCTAAATGCTCAAACTAAAAGCAGCACAGTCACACTTTAAAAACAAGTGAAAAAAAGCATTTTAGCCAAAAAATAAAAAGATTTAAGGTGCAAAGCAAGCGAGATCCTCTATCATCACCACTCGTGTGAAGTGAGCAGCAGCATGCAGAGTAACGTGTATTTGGAGCCAGGTATCAGGCCTGTTCTCATCTCTCTGTTGAGGTCTCCCTACCTGCCGGGACGTTTACGCCTCGGGGAGCTGCGCGTGTACGCCGAAGCCGGGCTTTTTGAGCCCGCGGTGGTCCACAACCAGCACGAAGCCCAAAGAAGAGAACATGAACCACACGACTGCTGTCACCCGGGGATTGTCTGTAGGCCTCAGCCAGAAGAGGCTGTAAGCCAGCAGGAGCTGTGAGGGTGGGTGTCGCGTCTCGGGCAGAGGAGCGCGCAGCTCGAGGGGGTGTTCCCTACGCCGCAGCGTGACGTGCCGGTCTAGCATTTCAAATACAGCAATAAATAAAGAAGAAGATGGCTGTGGCTGCCCCTGCTGTGTGCTGACACACCCAGTCACCTTCACGGGACCGGTAAGCACCAGAACAAACCCCAGGAAGCTGGCAGTGAAGTGTTAGTGTCAGGCCAAGAGAACCCTGCCAGCAGTGAGGGTGGGTGGTGGGCGGGCCGGGCTGTCCTCTCGGGCTCTCCAGCTGTCCCTGCAGCCCTGTGACTGCAAAAGGAACGTGGAGAACGAGCCAGAGGCTCGGCCCTACCTACCACGGGGCCTCAAGGGGATGAAACTGAGCTGGGGAGTCAACCTGGTAACAAGTTAAAAACAATCTAGAGCTTTCAGAAAAAAACAAACCCAAAACAAAACCAAAAAAAAACCCCGACCCGCAGCCCACCCGCCCCGATAACAACACTGGCAAGTTGTGCAAGAGCCCCAAACTACTCACAAAAGTCCATCAAGCAGCACCCGTGCTTAGCCCACTAGAAATAGGTGTCAGCTGAGTGAAGGCGGTGTGGTGGGGAAGGGGGTATTCCAGTGGTAAGTCTGCCCAGCATCCCTGACGCTTCTGGTACAACGAAGATGAGCCGGTGTGGTGGGTGAGGTGGACGGGAGGGAAGAGGGATAGGTTCATATATTAACTAATTTTGCAGTTCTCCTTACAGCAGCAGCAGCGCTGTGGAAGCCATCTGGGCTAGTGCATCCACCTCCAGCAGCTCTGAACACTGTCAGTGCATCAGACCTCCCCTTCCAGAGCTCCTCCGGCTCGGAGCGCTCGGCAGGTCGGTACCGAAGGAGCCCCAGGGCCTCTCCTTTGCCTTCTCGGGAGGCCAAAGCATGGTTAGTGCAGACGGGGGAGGAGCCAGTACCCTGGCTAGCGAGCATCGAGCCAGCCTTCCCAGAGCGAGAACCTGCCACCGATTCTCCCGCCTCTCCAAGGGAGGAACAAGGAACTTCCTTCCCTTTGCCGTGCCAAGCGGATCAGCCTGACCGGGTAGGGACAAATACTCGATGTTCTGCCCCTTACAGCTTTACCCTCTCCATCCCCATTTATTTTTATTTTTTTTTTTTGAGATGAACCTGTAAACGTGAGGAGAACTCAGTGATCTGAGGTACTTCACATACTCAAGTATCAGTCTTTCCTTTTGAAAGTATCAGTACGGAAAAAAAAAAAAAGTCCCACCCCTCCCACCCCCCTCCCCGCGTGTATTTCTCTTACCCAGATTGACAGTAGCTACCTTTGCACCACGTCGCTGATTTCTTGGACGCACGACAATAAGTTATTAAGGACGGGGTTGGCCCCGGGGACGCTAGCAGCTGCTGAGGACACCTGCAGCTCCTGCAGGCTGAGTTCCAGTTTGCTCACGGCTTCCCGGAAGGCGAATTTGTTGCGCGTATGGGGGATGCAGTCCACGTAGCCTGAGCAGTAATCCAACAGCTGGTGCCCCGTGTCCACCAGCTGACTGTTGGGTGTGGGCTCGGCGATGGCGCTGGAGAGCAGATCCGCGCACTCCAGCAGCGCTTCCTTGCTGATTTTGTCCGCGGAGATTTTCTCAGCCGCTTGTTTGGTCTTTCTCAGCGCTACTTTGGCGCCGGCCGTGCCGTTGGCCATTTTCACCGGGGAGGTGGAAGACGATGACAGAGGCACTTGAGGTGGAGGCATCGCGGGCCTCCCAGATTTTCCACCAACAGGTGCTGCCGCCGCCGCCGCCTTCTTACTCCCGTCGCTCGATTCCAGTCCCTGCTGCGCCCCCGCCGCGTTGCTCAGCTCTTCTGCTGCATCTGAGCAGGCAGCTGGCTGCTGTAGGAGCCTCATCACTGGTGGTGGAGGTGGAGCACACTTTGGTTTTACCCGTCTGGGCCGGTCCCTGTCGCTGGAAGAAGTGACCTGATGCTCAGATAAGAGCTTAAATTTATTACCCTGAGAGTCTGTGCCAATGAGCTGCACATCTGCTGGAGTGTGTTTGAGAGTGGGTGAGATTAGGACTGGCACTTTGTGGTTATGAGTGGTTGGAAGTATTGCTGCAGCCTTTGCTGGAGACGACCACCCCGGTCTCTCACCATCCTCGAGAGCCCCTTGCCGTAGGCCGCTGTTTTTTTCTTTGCCTTTAGGAGCTGCTGCTAGCCCCGGACCCTCCTTCTCTTCCAATCCGGAGGGGGTTCGGAAAGGGAGAGCCGTGGCACCCCTTGGCAAGAGTTTGGCTTTTGGTCTCTCTCTGGTCAAAGCGGGGCCTTCTTCAAACCTTTTGGGAAGCAGGTCATTGACCCTCCCTGTGCTCTCATCGGGCTGAGAAGAGGTGGACACTGTCCGTTCCAGCTGGATTTTTGACCTCTGGGAATTTCTGGGTAGGGTCATTGCCATCCTATCCTGCTCTGGAAGCCCTGAGGACATGGAAGATGTAGAGTTTGACCTTGGAAAAGGCTTTGAAGCTTCTTCATTGCCGGTGGGTTTTCCCGCTCGTAAACCCAGCGTCTTTTTGATCAAGCGTGGCGTAAAGAAACCAGTGATGCCCGACCACCCACCACCGGTGCTTACGCCCCCACCACTGCTGGTACCAGTGCCATCGTCGTTGTAGAAGGTCCTCTGCACAAAGCCCCCACCATAGCACTTGGGCGGTGCCAGGCCTGCGTCCTGCTGCGCGGGAGCAAAAGAGAACCCGTCCATGTGCTGCAGGGAAGCAACAGATGAAAAGTTACCCGTCAGCTCGTATTTCTTATGGGGCTGATTCTCCATCTCCCGGAAGGAGCTGCTGCGCTTGGGAGGTGTGGGAGCATTCCTCTTCTTCATAAAGGAGCTGAAGAAGCCACCTTTTCTGTCCCTGGTGAAAGTGGTCTCTTTGGCATCCTCCAAGAGGCTGCTGGGTGACTTGTCCCTCTGCTTGCGAGGCAGTGCAGGAGACCCACTCGTTGGCTGTGTGCTTCTGATAAACCCTAGAGAGAAGAAACAAGTGTGAGTCTGCAAAATCAGTCTCCACCTCCACCTCCCTATCCTGCAGTGGGTTTTTTCATGGGCCTGGCATATTTAGCTGCCCGAGTTCTACAGAGAAAGACCGAGAGAGGAAGGTAACACTTTGATTTTGGCTATAAGGCTAGTGAGCCTTTTATTTTATTGCATTGGTTTTTCCTTTTTTTTTTTTTTTTTTTTTTTTCTCTTTTTTTTTTTCTCCCCTTTTTTGATACCTTTTTTTTACTTTTTCTTTTTTTTTTTTTTCTTATTTCCCCCCCCCCCCACTTCTGCACGTGTGACTCATCTGTTGTCTACACTGAGGAGACTACTTAGGAGGGAGTTCAGGGGAAAGTGAAGTGGCTCTTCTCTTCCAGTTTCTTATTCCCTTCATGTAGTTTTCTCCTCCTTCCCCAAATACCACAAGAACAAAAGAAAATCTCTTCTTACATTGTCAACTTCAGTTTTGAAGCTGTCATTTAAAAAGAAAAAGCAGCAAAACTAAATGTAAAAGAAAAAAAACTACAATGGGATTTACTAAAAGAACACTGAACAAGCCACAGTGTTTTCTATTTGCTAGTAAATCATTGGGCTTGCTCAGGTTGGCCAACGGCCCTAGTGACGTAGCAGCACAAAGCACCTTCCCACGTCACATTGTTCCCTCTTCTTCTGTTCCTCTCACAGTTTACACCATCAGCGAGCCTGTCCCAGAACATGTGGCCTCACTGCCACTGGCCCGGGGCCCGTACCTGGTGCTGAGCTGGAAGCTGAGTGCTCCACAGTATCTTGTGTTCCTTCGATGTTCTCCTTGTTCTCGGCCTGTTTCTTCAGTGTTCTGGTCTTGGAGGGCAGCATGGGTAAGCGGGGCAGGTAAGGAACTATGGAGGAGGAGGAGGCTGTTCTTCCAAGCTCCTCTGCTACCTCTGTAAGAAAAAAAACCCCACAAATCAAAAAGGGAATAGTTGGAACAGAGACCAGCAGAAGAAAAGAAAATCTGGGTCTTTACTGCAAACCCAGACTGGCAAGGAGAGATGCATGAGGGAGCAAGATCTAGTTTATGGATTTAGTTTTTCCTCAAATCCAGAGGTATTCAGGCTAAGTAACATGGCTTTCATTAAGCTCTCAAACTGATTTACAGCTTTATAAATTCAGCACAAAAAGCCCAACTGTAGGATTCTGTAGAAGAGGCCTGGTACAAGCTGAGCTCTCCCCTGAGTTAAGGGTTGCTCAAGAGCTAAAGCCAGCACTGAATGCATTTGTCTGTGTTTTTAATTAAGGTGCCTCCTGTTGCTGCTCCTGGGATCACCCAAAAGTTGTGTCCTCTCCGGATCCAGATCCAAGATGCTTTGCTTGAGGTAAAGCACTGCACCTCCCTATTAGAAATGAAGACTCCGAGCCTCCTTCCCAACATCAACACAAGGTATGTGATTGAAAGAAACAAGAAAAAAAACCAGAAAAAAAAACCCTACAACCTGGCCACATCCAAGCTGGCATCTGTGTTGTGCCATTTTATGTTCCTGTTACAGATCCTCCCTGGCAGAATTCGATCTGGTGTGGGGTTTTTTTGCAGTAGGGAAGTGAATGGCTCAGCTTCATATTTAATTTAAACATTCAGCAAATGCTCAGACATTTTTGCTTGTCTGCTGCCTTGTACCACGCTCCTCACCAGTAACTGTTTACTGTATATAATCACTCAGACTGTACCAGGGAGGTTTAGGTTGGACATTAGGAAAAAATTCCTTCCCCAGAATGGTTGTGAAGGGCTGTCCCAGGCTGCCCAGGGCAGTGGTGGAGTCCCCATCCCTGGAGGGATTTCAAAGCCATGGAGATGCACTGCTGAGGGACTTGGTTTAGTGGTGACCTGGCAGTGCTGGGTTAACAGTTTGGACTTGATGCTCTCAAAGGTCTCTTCCAATTGAAACGATTCTATGATTTACCTCCTGGTTGATTAGATTTGAGAGTTAAATTGCACAGATTAGGTCCTAGAAGTAGCTAAGTAGAAAATCCAGAGATTAAGGCATACTTCTTAAAAATGAAGGCTGGGAGAATAACATTTCATGACCTAATTGCTGCAGTCAGCAAAGGACTGTGATATGCAGCATCTTTCTCTCTCTCAGAGTCACTCACTATTCCTCACTCTTCAGTCTGGGGAACAAGAGGCTTCCTCTAGGAGGAGACAATATTCTTTACACTAACTCTTTAGCATCTTAGTGCTCAAATGAAACCAGTCCCCTGCACTGGTTATGTGTCTAAAGTTTATTCAGTGTTTGTGCAGCAAGTCAGAGAATTTATTTATACACTTATGGTTAAGAAATTAAGTAAGGGCTGAAGCTTCCTCACAACCTCCACTGCTAGCAGATGAGCCTTAAGAGCCCATCCATAGGAGACCATACTCTGGGGGATACCTTCCAGTACTGTTTCAGAAAGAAAGCAACAGGGACTCTCACCCTCTGAGATGCTCGAGTCGTGGAACATGGTTTCAAAAGCCTGGTGGGTCTCAGCAAAGGAAGGTCGGTCTGGTGGGTTCCACTTCCAGCCTGCAATGTGAGAAAGTGTCAGTGCCTGAAATGGGTGGAAGATAAATTTTTATCTGTCCAAGGAGACAGCAGATGCTTTAGCTTTCTCAACTGAAGCCAGACTCTGAGCTCTTAAACAGGCTTTAGAGCAACTCTCAGACACTGATTTCTAGCAGTAGCAGTCACCCTACCGCAGCCTAACAAACAGATCTGGAGAGGAAGGAACCAATTCTTACAACACCAGCTCTGTGCCAACTCCACAGCTTCTCCTGATCTCCTCATCCCTCTACCTGAACTTTTTGGGCAAAGGAGATTTCCACGTTTGCTACTAGGGCAGTTCAGCCTGAACACATCTAGCCCAGTCACAGATGTGTGTGCAAAGCTCGTGGCAACGTTCTGCTCACGTGCTGTTAATACTGAAATTCAGGCAGAGCCTTTCAAAAGGAGAATGTGTGCCCCCTGTAGGGGAAAAAGGAAGAGAGTGCTCTGATTCAAGATGGAGTTTGGGAAGTTCTGGAAGGGTATCATGACGAAAAGTGTAATTTCTGTAGTTAGAAATCTGCCCTAGGGGACTGTATTCTAGAAGTGGTGTCTGTTGGTATCACCATAGGGTCTGGAAAGTGACTGGCATTCTGCTCATTTTGGGTTGCATTAATACCACACAAATTCTCTGGTTTGGGGCTTCTGTCAGCTTCCTTTGAAGCAACACCCTTCATTACCCAGCTTCTCTGTGTCGTAACTGAAATTCATCCTGACTGTCTTGGACACGCTGGGGATCAGGCATTGCTGGAGGCAGGCTATAGCATGGCCTCTCAAGCCCTGGTTTGTCTGTGTTGTACACTGAGGGCCACAAAGACTGCCCGAGTTGGCAGCAAGGAGTCTCTTCCCACCCTGGTCACACTGACAGTTCCTCTCTGCTCAGAGCTGCTTACCTGACCCAATAGCATGGCCTGGTTTGGTCCCTAGGATCTTCTTTCACCCAACACATTCTCTGCTCTTGGCAGGGCTGAGGGAGATTGGCAATGCTCTTAAACTCTGCTTCTCTCTTCCTGCAGCACACTGCTCTACCTTTTGGGCTTTTTATCAGGAGATTTTCAGTTTGTTAGGGAGCATTAGGGAGCTTTTCATGGCATGCTCAGAGGATGTGCTTTGTGCAACCTTGCACACCGCGTGTCTCCCGCACAGGCGCCGTGTTGGCACAGAGCTACATTTCCTTCTCATTTGGTGGCTCCACAGCAAGAGCCCTACTGACAAAATACCTGGACAAATTGCCACAAAGTGCTACCCAGCTGTACTTGGAGATGATGGGTTTGGAGAGTGAATTCTTGTTCCCTAGAGACCAGGCTCATTTTGCATCAGTAACCAGGTACATCTCAGGTGACAGGGCCTTTTCCGTATCAGCTATCAAAGCGGCACATAAGAAGCGAGGACTTCAGAGTTAACTGCAGATTTCCCTCACCCCTCCCAGGCTTTGTCCCCCAAACTGGAAGAAGATACTCACATGCCCTCATCAGTTCGTAAACCTTTGGAGGGCACCCCTCCGGCTGTTCCATCCGATAGCCCTTTTCCAGCAGATCATACACCTGAGAGAGGTCAATGCCTGGGTATGGTGACATCCCATAGGTAGCAATTTCCCACAACAGCACCCCAAAGGCTGCAAAAGGAGGAAAACAAAATTCCTGGTCAGAAGGCTGCCCTTCTCTTGTGTCGCTCGTTACATTGTGGCCTTTACTGTGTCTTGAGGTAGCATCATTTTTGTGCAGACCTTTCAGGCCAGTCCAGGTGGAGAAATTACAAGCTAGAAATGCCTTTTATCCATGAAGTTGTGGCCTGGCTCATGTGACCATCTCCTCCCCACACATATCTGGCCAGGTCAGAAAGCAGATTACTGTCTAGGCTGGCAAAGAACAACAAAATGTAAAAGAAAAGAACACTGAAGAGTTTTCTTTCTTACCCCACACATCTGATTTGATTGAAAAGGTGTTATAGGCCAGGCTCTCAGGGGCCGTCCATTTGATTGGGAACTTGGCTCCAGCATGAGCTGTGTAGGTATCTCCAGTCATAAGTCGACTTAAGCCAAAGTCAGCCACCTTCACCACGTGATTTTCTCCAACTAAGCAGTTCCGTGCTGCCAGGTCCCTGCACAAAGGCAAAAAGCACCCTCTTTTATTGGAGCAAGAGCAGGGCTGTTGAATACAGGCCTGTGGTCACCTAGGCTGTCCCTCTCTTCTGAGCAGGGAAGTGCTCTCTTTATACAGCAGTAAAGGCAACGTGAACTTTGTTCTGGACAGTGTCGGAAGCTGAGAGGAGTTATTCTTAGGAGCAATAAGGTAAGTCAGGATTAAGGTCCATTCTATAAACTCTATTCAATTTTTGGTAATGATAGCTGTAATGATTTTGTTTCCTGGTTGAGAGGATGAGATCGGCTCCTCACTGCACACTGGTAACAGCTTTATGGCACATCTGACTGGATTAAAATAGGATTTGGGATTGACAACATCCTGCACGTAGTGGGTACATCAGAACAGGACAACAGCAACTTTCATGGCTGTCAGACAGTTGTGCATGAGATTGCTATGAAAGTCAGGGGGGAGAAGATGCTGCAAGATGGTATTGAAAGTGGATAAGCAGTATGAAACCTAACTCTGGGAGAAACCTCCCCAAAAGGAGCAATTCCTGGGCCTGTTCATCGCTGCAACCTGAAACTGTAGCAGCTCAGTGTGACTTCACCCACCTGTGAATGAAGTTCTTCTTCTCTAGGTACTCCATCGCAGAGGAGATCTGAGTGGCCATGTAGAGCAGCACGACAGCGCTCACCTCCTCCCGGTTGCACTCCCGTAAATAGTCTAGCAGGTTCCCAAAGGGCATGTATTCTGTCACGATGTAAAAGGGTGGCTCCAGGGTACACACACCTAGCAGTGAGGAGGAGGGAGCACGTGAATAAAGCTTCCCTTTCGTCCCTGGCTTACCGCTGTTCCTGATTCCATATCCACTCGTCGCGTTCTGTTCCGATGAGCGTTTCTCTGCCACGTGAAGATCTCCATCTACCAGCCCCAGACTGATGCAGCCCAACTTAACATTCAGTGCTTTCCTCTATTTATCTGTCCATCCACTTTATGGGTAGAGAGAGAGAAACTTGTGGATCAAAGCGCTGCTATTCCTATATAATGTACGTGTTCTTTGGAGGGTTACAGAATGAAATGGGAGTTATTCTGAACACACATGATTTGCTTTTCTTCCCCTCTCTTCCTTCACCAACCTAACGAGCAGCCAACTGGAAGCAGGTACCTGTCAACTGGCAAGATTTCCAGACTGAAATGTCACGACAGAGTAATGTGAAGCACTCCCATGTGTGCTAGCTGGGCGAGTGATCAGCGTGGTGGGACCGGCTCCTAAAGCAGCATTCTCACACATTCCTCAGATGACTGCTTGCTACAGTCATTGCAGTTATGTGCAAAGCATGTACTAATGAAGGAGGAGAGCAACAGGACCCTCGTGTCAGATCTCTGTGAATTCCCACCACGGTGCTGCTGAGCACCCTTTCACACCGTTATGTACATATGGGAGCAGAACGCAACTGTGCTGTGCCTCAGAGAGAGCAACAGTGCAACTCTTTGATGAGAAATCTCTTAGTCCCTGCTCCTGGAACCAGACAGGGCTGGGCAGAAACTTCATCTGTGCCTGTTTTTTAAATGGGTACAGCATAGTTGTCATTTTTAAAAGCCTTCACATTGTTTACATTTCTCCTTTCATCCTAGGCTGGGCTTGACAGCTTTGCTCCTGGAAGCAGCAGAAGTCCACAGGCAATTAAACACTAGTAAAGGTTTAGGGTGTCTCCTTAAGAATCTTTGTGTCTGTAGAATTAACATCTAGGCAGAATATTTAACAGTGATCACCGTATAATGCGAGACAAATGAGACACAGCCAAGCTGGAAAGCCTGCAGATTTCTGCCATCCCTGTGCTGTTTGATCTGACTTGCACCTCCACTGCCTGGATCTCGTGTACTTATTTGGCAATACACAGGGTGCCTTCCAGCAGCAGTCATCTGGCTGTCTTTTGCTTAACTATGGATTTATTTGTTCTATTTGGTGCAGCTTTTTCTATGAATGTCTCCGATTTGAGAAGTACGAAGAACGCTGTTTGTTGTGCTTCCAATACCAGCAGAAAAATAAGTCCTGGAAAATAATTGTGTGTAGCTGATTTACCACAGTAGAAAAGGCATCTGACTCTGAGAAGGGAACCCTGGGGCACATCTAAGGCCAAGGACACAAACTAAGAGGAGACTGATATTACAGACTTTTATATAATGCCTAGTTGTGCCTCAACAGCAAAGCTGCCTGCTAACGTCAGCGACTATATCTGATATTTTATTAAAATGCCTCTTAGTGTCAATACTACATAAAGGAGTAACCTGTCAAAAATACCACCCCGGAAGCTGACCTGATTTAAAAAGTTATATAAATACAGGAACTTTGCCTCTGCTTTTAACCAAGACAGATTTCATTTTGGTGGAAAGTCAAGTAGGAACAGAAAGAGCAAAGAATTTCACCAACCTAACAACTGCACTAGATTTGGGTGTTTGATCTCCTTCATCACAGCAGCTTCTTTCAAGAACTCTTCCACCTCCATGGTGTCTTCCTAGATAAAACAGAGAGGCAAAAGAAGGGAAAAATTATCTTTGTGACCAAGGTTTGCTTAACACCACGTACCCGAGCTGCATATAAATGCCAGTATCCTTACCTCCATTCTGATGTTTTGGCTTTTACCAAAGCAAAATACAAGAGCCCTGAAAAGCTGCCTGGCAGCATAGCCAAATGACAGATCTTCAGTACCCAGAAAGTGCTAGGCTTTCTCTATGGTAGCCATTGTGGCTACCAAAGCACTTGTGGCTGATGAGAGGAAGAAAGACTCGCAGGACCACTGACTTAGTTCCCCTGCCTAGCTATAAAAATTAAGCTTGAAACCTCCCTTACTTTAGGGGTACCTAGAATTGTAGCTGTTAATGTTGAAACAAAAGGAGGCTTTGAAAAGGAAGATAAAAGGAGAAGCTGAATTTTTCCAGGAGTGGGGGAGAGGTTGTAGAAGGTATTTCCAATATCTCTGATTTCTTAAAGCTTCCTCAGTTCTGAGGGAAGTGGACTTGGTAATCATTTCTACAGACCTCACTTGGACATTCCTGCAGGAGCTTGCTGGGCCAAAATTCCTAATTTTTTCTAAACTACATGCACTGGTGTTAAGTTTGATAAGCTCTGTTCTGCAAAACCACTCTCAAGCATGGATTTTCACTCAGCACACTCAATTTTCTGATATTCCTATCTTTAGGAGGCATAACTGAGAACATTACAATTGCCTTACCCTCATCACAAACCGTGACCAAATGAACAGTGAGGAACAAGCAGCAAACTCACCTTTAATGTTTTCACAGCAACCGTGAGGTTGTATTTCTTCCAGACACCAACGTACACCTCGCCATACTGCCCTCCCCCAAGTTTGTGCTTCATGGTGATATCCGTCCGCTCCATCTCCCACTTGTCATGGATGGGGGACACTCCGTAGACAGTGGGCTTATTGCACTTGGGTGCTGGGTAATGCAAAGTTGTCACCAGTCCATCTGCCACCGTCGAGTGATGGTGCACGAGCTCTGCCAGCGTGCTGAACCGGCTTTCTGCGGTCACGTATACCTGGCAAGAGTGAACCATGAATCTACTTAAAGGCAGCTGGAAGCTTTCAGTAACGCTGGAAAACAGTGTCCTGCTTGGAGAACAGAACTAATTCTGTTCAGTGATTTCACTTTTCAGCACAGCTCTTCTAACTAACTGCACTGTCTGAAGTCAGCAGCCTGTTTTCCCAGGCAGTGTCTGCTCCTAGCAGTGAGAACACCCCACGGTTAGAGTTACTACCAAGGGTTGGTGAGTAGACCAAGGGCACTGCTGGATCTTGTGTACCACACTGGGGGGTGCAGAAAGTGTAAGGCAGCACCTGCAGGGAGGAAGGGACAGGACAGGTGACCCCAAACTGACCAGTGAGGGATTCCAGCCCAGATACAGCATATTTGGTATAAAGCTGAGAGATCACGAGGGTCTTGCCTCTCTTGGCCCACTTTGCCAGCTTTGCTCGGCTTGGCTCAGCTATTCTTCCACTTCCTTCCTTGGAGCATCCGAGGAGGACTCTGTCCACTCTGCCCTTGATCCTGATCTGTGTGTGCCTGAATCTGGTACCAGACTCCAGTTCCTGAACACAGCTCCCATCTGCCACCAGGCCCAGTCTGGGACTCTCCTGGTGCCTGCTCCACAGCATCAGTGGTGACAGTGACATAATTGCCATCGGGGGGTTGGGTTCAATCTGGTTTTGTATGTACTTGTACATATTCCATTTTTATTATTTTCATTTTCTTTAAAGCTGTTCTAGTTTCCTTTTCTAATGGCTAAGTCTCTCTCCCTTATTCCCTTTCTCTTCCCCTTTGGGGAAGGAGGGGGATTAACAGAGATCCTGTTATAGGTCTAAGAAGCCTCTCTGACACTAAACCGTGACAAACATGTACAGTAAAAACATTGTAGCAGGTTAAAAAACAAAACCAACAAAGGTAAGGGAACAAGACTTGAGAGTATTTGTTCACATGTCATTGGGCAAATGAATATTAATCTGTGGGATTTTTACCCGCAGGAGGCAGCTGTATCTAAGCTGTCACTTGAGAGCAGCATGTCCTGCTTTACAGGACTAAAAACTGGAATTCTTGTAGCCAAGCACAAGGCCACCTTCCCCATCACTAAACACATTGTACTGCTATTTGATCTCAGTTTCAAAGTGCTGATCAAAAGTGCTGACTTACCAGAGCTCTGCTTGTTCTAAGCAGATCAATGGGAAGACGTTACATCAAACCAGAACTGCTCTGCTCCCGAGCTGCTTTTAGGCAGGATAAGTACCTTCTGCACTTCTTTCAGAGTGCTGTTCAGCGAGTTACCACCAAACTCCTTGCATGTGTGTTCTTTTTTTTACATTAGCCAACCAGTGGTCCTGTTTTCTCTCACATACACCCCTCTCTCAAGTCTGCAACTTGAGATTCCGGACCATCTCTTGATCAACATCTTTACTTCTCCCCACAGCACCATCCAGAGACCCTTACCTTCCCATCTGAGGTGGTGTTGATCCTGTAGTGGTAAACTCGTCCTTCGTACCTGAGCGAGATGGACAGCTGCCCCGGGCTGCTCTCGCTTTCACGAACCAGGAAGCTGCCATTGATGAGACTGCTCAACAAATACTCCGCTGCACTGCGTGACACCGGCCCGTGGTACCACGAATGCTTTTCCAGGCTGTTCACTGGTGTGATGTAGTTGCTTGGTACCCAGCCCTGCCCGTTCTTCGAACGTACCTCACTCCATTCACCATTCTGGTTGTAACCCAGGACTCGCAACTTCTCACCTGGGACCCAGGAAGAAAAGAAGCAAAATAAGCACAGTGCAATAATACTGGGTCTCGTTAAGGGAGAAACTCATTATCAGTTGACTAAGCCTGGGTTTGTAGTTTAACAATAAAAATCTGCACCAGTGATAACTAAACTGTTAGATACTTCTATGAAGTAAAGTTTCAGATAGAATACCAAAGATACTGGTCCCTAATTTACTGCAGTGTGATTGATGAACTCAAAGGCTTCCTGTAGTCCAGATTTTTAGACTAGAAAGACTTTTTCCTTCTTGGAGGGATGAGGTTTGTCTCTTTCTTGAAACCTTAAAGGGCATATGATTTAAACCAGTTCTGCAGCAGGTCATATTCTGATACACGTACCAAACACAAAAAGAAAGTCTTTGTGCAACTCTTAATTCTTGATTTTGCCCCAGTTGCGAGTGCTGGGTTCTCTTTTCATCAATAATAGTTTTCCTCTGCCCCTCCTCAAAATGTGTGTCTCGCAGGGCTGATGGTCTTGGGGAGCCTAGAAGGGGAACAGCTAGCTGAGCTAGACTATGGACAGTGTTACCCAGCTCTGTGTCTGTACTTGGAGAGCTGCCCAGCAGGTGTCTCTCCAGCACAAGCGAGAGACCATCTGTTATAAACCTCAGCTAAGAGAATCATAGAATGGTCGGGGTTGGAAGGGACCTTAAAGATCATCCAGTTCCAACCCCCCTGCCATGGGCAGGGACACCTCCCACTAGAGCAGGT